>JAVJIF010007445.1:0-198079 GCA_038442645.1 Agave tequilana | reverse complement strand
AGTAGTTAGATGGTTAGTGGTTAGTAGTTAGATTGCCATGAGAAGAAAAGATTAGTTAAGCATCATGTAGAAGATGGAGAAGATTATAATGGAGAAGAAAGGAGACACCTTTACATAGATTGTCACCATCTATTACATCACTATCTCTTATCTCTCTCTGAATCTCTCAGCCCTATTACAGGATCTAAAAAGAAAAGAAAACACCAAAATAAAGGAGAAAGAAAATCCTAATCTACAATTAGAAGAGAGAAACCTAGCCTAATTCTCAATCTCCTTCCGTTCTGGGCCTCTACAGAGGTATTTATAGGCAAGAGAGGGTACTAGAAGACGGACAAGGCCACGCGTCGAAGATCAACGCGTTGGCCCCACCATATTGCCGTGAAAACGTGGCATTTGCCGTATTTTCGCGCAAAAACCAGGGACTTAGGTCCCTGGTTTTGGGGAGGACCTTCTCCTGGCTTCGAGGACCTTCCTAGTATATCCGGATTCTGGTATTTTTGCCCGGATATTCATCTGACGTGCACAAAGGTCTAGGTTCAGTGCATCTTCTAGAAGCTCTCTTACTTGGCCTCTAAGAAATTCGGATTTAATTACCCCAAAATGAGTTTAATTAAGCTTTTATTACCCTTTTGCCCTCCTTGTCTTGATTATCTGCAAGAGAGACCAAAACACGGTTTAGACCGACATTTTATTCATAAATCAGTAGGAAAATGCGATATAATAATACAGAAACTATAGACTAATCAAGTAGCCATGAGTTTTCTTTCTCTTTTACTTTATTTTAGATCTATAAACAAAATCACAAAAACCATTCTTCTAGTTTCTCACTTCTTGTTTTCACCGTACTTCTCTTTCCATTCTTTGTTTCCTTTCTTTTGATTCATTAAAACGTTGAAGAAACTTTAACACACAAGTAAACATTCAGGTAAATCTTCTATCGCTTTTCTTTCCTATGGATTTAACCTGTTTAGCCTCTATGCTATAACAGAAGTATCGAGGATGCCAAAGCACGCATTTTTTAACTCTTGATTTCAAAACATACACTTTTCGTGCACGGTTTCCCCCCGATCAATAACAAAATAGGAGCCAGTATTGATTCAAAAATTTGAACTGGATCACAAATTTGAGGATTGAAGTCACATTCTTATTTGAGTTCAATTTCTTTGAAAGGAAAACTTTTCAATTTGTCAATAAGACATTGAAAAGTATGAAATTTGTCAAGTTCAATTTATTGATCATAAAAGATTGGTGATTCAATTTCATGATGGATTGGCACAGGATTCAATGTTGACTCGGGAAAGAGATTGAAGTGAGGTAAAGATACCGGAGTCAAATCACATTCATTCTCAAGTTCAATTTCAGAAAAAATATAACTTGTCAAACTGTCAATGAGATTTTCAAAAGTCGGAGTTTGGTCAAGTTCAAATGGGTGTGCTGAAATTGAATCTTGGTTTCAAAATAACAAGAGTCTGGGTCAAATCAATTGAGCTAGAGATATCTGAATTGGTCAAGGGTTGATAAGAGAGAGTTTCCTTATTTTATAAATATTGACCAATTGATTTAATTTGTTTTCAACTATTGATAGACTAGGCAGAAGATTTTTGAAATTGTAGCGCGGACTCCTGCAAGATTTTTATACTCTTTTCTAGATTTGCTTTTTCTTCAAGTGGTTGCTCTAGAAAGGTAGTGTAGGAATTTTGTTTTGAAAATTTTGTGAAGAGTGTGAGTCCAACATGTTTGAAATTGAAGCTCAGACTCACGAAAGCATTCTATACTCGTTTTCAAGACAGATGGTTGTTCATTTTGAATAGGTGAAACTGAGTATGAATTATGAAAATATTGTGGAATTGGTAAATTGAGCTTCTTTTGTTGGGACTCAAGCATGGCTTGTACGGCTTCTATACTTTTTTCTTACTCAGATTTTTCTTCAATTGGTGGTTCTAGAAAAGGAGTATAGGAAGCAAAATTAGGGAATGAATATTATCAAAATTGGGGACAAGGTGGTTGAAAATTTGACTGGGGAAAGGTGAATCCCCATTGATTCGGAAGAGTTAAAATTATTTGAAAATTATGGTCATAAGATTGGGGATATGGGTTGTATTGATTCAGATAAGTTCAATCCAGTGTATTTGGTTGGTTCATATTATAAAAAGCCATGTTGGAATTATCCGAATCAAATGGGGTTGGCGTGAAATATGGATTCATATTAAGTTTGAAAGAATTATTATTGTTGAATTCTATTTCACAAACAATTACAAACAAAAAAAAAGCAAACAACAAAAAAGAAAGAAAATACAAAACAAACCAAGCTTACTAGGGTGACCTAGACCTAGATGACTCCTAACTGGTCGATTACCCGGGGGAGATTGTTGTATGAATCTGACTACAAGTTAATCGGTCAGATAGGAAAAAAATACAGTGGAAGGCATCCGTGCGTAAGCAACGGGCCTTAATTACGTCAAACCATGATATCTTCGAGGCATAACCTCTTAATCTCCAACCTTACACACCGATTTCAGAAGAGTATGATTCAAACAAGTTCCATCCTCGGTTAATCTCTTAATGAGTCTAAGATGTCCCTAGGGACCAACGTCTATCAATTTTTATTAGGGCTTGGGTTGTGTGACTGGGGAGGTGGTTTTTGGGCTAAGCATGAGTGATGAAATCCCCACCTTATCTTGTATGAGTTTTGCCCTTAATTTCAATTCGTGCAAGTGTGCAATATAGATAAAAATATAACACAAAGCGAGTAAATCACCCACGTATTTTTCCTATGCTATATGCAATGCCATATGTACATCTCAATCCAGATCACAACAACAGAACAAAATACAGTATATTAGAATTGAATTGATACGTGCCTAAATGTAAATGTCTCTAAACCATTTTAAAGCATCCAAATAATATTTTAGTTCTTTAATTATTACAATGTGAAGGCAATCAAAGTAGAAAATTGGCAGCAGAATATAACAATATATGCAACTTGCAAATTTTCTGCAAAAGACAAAGTACATTGCCACAAAATTGCCGCGTTTCCGCTGCTTTTCTTAGTGTTCCGCGACACAATTATGGAAGCAGGTCCCTGCTTTCTAGAGCAGGGACATGCAAGCAAAATAAAAGTTCTGCAATGTTCAGTTTCTGCAAAAATTAACATGCTCACCAAAACAGAAAAGAAAATGTTAACAAAAACGTGAAATCAAAACCATTCCCATTCCCGATAACGGCGCCAAAATTTGATCGGGACGAAACTAGCACTTGAAAATGTGTTTTATAAAACCAATGTAAAAGCTTATGTGTGCTAATGTTCCCTCGATACTTCCGTTATAGCATTGACTCAACGGGTCGAATCTATAAGGACGGAAGGCGATAGAAGCATTAACAGTTCTTATTCACATCGATTGTTAACAAGTTCTTCTTTGTTAAAGAATGAGAAAAAGAAAAAGAAAAAAAATTAGAAGTGATTTGAAAAACAAAAATAAAAAAAGAACTTGTGGTGAAGAAGATGAAAATAATGATGAACTAAGAAGGTGGTGAAGACATCGATAGGAAAATGATAAAAAGGTTTTGAAAATAATTTTTTAAAACAAAGTAAAAAGAATGAGGAAAATTATGAAAGAAAACTCATGGCTACTAACTACTATTTGCTCCACTAACCATGCTAACCTCTTAGTGATAGTTGCCTTACATGGATCCTTTGCCATCACTAGTCCTTGGCTTCAAGAGACGATACAAAGCATGGCTCAATAAGATTGTTCTTCTACATTCAAACAACATATCAATACCACACAAAAAATTGCAAGCTACTATTAAATCATCAAAACCGACTAGAGGTGAGCATGAAATAAAGAAAACATTGTTAGTTAGCTTGTTAGTGGATTAGATATTAGAAATGTTAGAATGTTAGAATCCATCATCATGAGCCATGAATAGCTCTTGCAAGAGTAAGGCCTTGTAGAGGCTATTAGATTCATGTGGATTATCAAGTAAACAATTAGATGGTTAGTGGTTAGTAGTTAGATTGCTATGAGAAGAAAAATTAGCTAAGCATTCTATTGAAGATGGAGAAAAATATAATGGAGAAGAAAAGAGACATATTTACATATATTGTCACCATCTATTACATCAATCTCTCTCTGAATCTCTCTGAATCTCTCAGTCCTAATACATGATCTAAAAACGGAATGAAAATATAAAAGAAAAGAACAGAAGAGAAGAGAAGAACACCTACACTAACTTATACTAAAAGAGAAAAACCTAGCCTATTTCTCAATCTGCTTGTGTTTCGGGTCCCTGCAGGGCTTTTTGTAGACGAAATGACCTTCTAGAAGACGAGACAAGGCTACGTGTCAAAAATCGACGCGTGGCTCGCCAGCTTTGTCGGGAAACGTGGCAATTGCCGCGTTTTCACAGCAAAACCAGGGACTTAGGTCCCTGGTTTTGGCACATGGATTGGCTTCGCTTTGGGGACCTTCCAGATATGCTCAGATTCGGTTATTTGAGTCCAAATTTTTGTCAGACACCCCCAACATCTAGATTCAATGTATTTTCTAGAAACTCTCTAACTTGGCCTCCAAGGAATCTGGATTTAATTACCAAAAAATGAGTTAATTAAGCTCTTATTATTCCTTTGCCCCTAGACTCTTGATTATCTGCAAAGTAGACCAAAATACAGTTAGAAATGACCAAAAGTGATATAATAATGCAGAATTGTAGACTAATCAGCCCAACAGAAAAGATTCTCTGATAAGGTTATATGTTGGAGATATGGACACAATTGTTACCAACAGAAAAGATCTTATAAGATTGGAGGTAAATAATTGTTTATCCCTTGATCTTTAGTTAGATTATGTCTTATCTCTCTAAATCTTCTAAACATACGACCCAATCCTTCAGATATCCCTTTGTATATTGATAGGGTTGCCTTTGGACTCTGGATTTACCTTTATCCTCGTCTATCCTCATTGATTCTCCAAGCTAACCAAATAGATCTATATAAATCTGATTTAACTGGTATTTATTTGGTATTATCTTCTCTTCCTTCATTAATAATCACCCTGCACAATTTAGACATTAAGGTAAATTAATTGCAGAGTTTATTACAAGATAAATGTAGGAATGTAATAATAGATAATGCAATATACGTGTACAATTATTCCCCACTCAGGTAAACATTCACAGGTACCATGGGGGAATGAATTCCATTCGAGAACCACATTCCAAATCATTCCAAACGCTTCAAAATAGCTCCTCGAGCATACGCAACAACAAATCAAATAACAATAAAAAATCAGGCAAGATAAAAAAATATCCATGTTCTTAATTTTTTTATTATAGACTTTTTTCGATTACGTTCATCCACTTACAAGCATGGTTACAACTAACATGAGCAATACAAGATCTGTTATATGTGCATTCTTCCTAAGAGAAAAATCACATATGCCCTCAGCAACAACAGCATCCAGGAGATGGCCCTTGAACAAGCAATCCACCAGGCCAGAAGAATAAGGACACCGAGAACTTCCAAGAAGCCACCAGCAAGGGTGACCGCTCCCCGAACCGCAGACTGAAGTTTACGAAGCGAAGAGGATACCGATGCCAAGACTGTTGCCCCGAAGATGAACTCAGGAGCGAGGACAGCCGAAGCACAGGCATCCCATAAGAGCACCTAAGGCCGACTCCAGAGATCAGAGCCATCATCGAGCACCCTTATGTTCCCTGCTCTATGTTCACTGCAAGAAGAACCGGGACACATAGCTTCCAACAACTACCCGCCCTGATCTGATCGGTGATCAGACGAGCGGCCTGACCAGAAACTAGTTCATTCATCGTCCTTCCTGACAGCCGGGTCTCGTCTCAAGAACTGATATCGCACGATGAGCTGTTGCAAGAAACTGATACCTCATGACAAACGAACTCCTAAAATCAGGAGTACAATCGTGTTCTCTATTCTCTCCTTCTCTTTTTTTCATCAGATGAAGAGAGAAGAAGACATCAACGCACACAAGACAAGATGGAATCTGGAAAGTGGAAGAGCATTTAGGAAGCAATGCAGATCTTACACTGAGATCATGTCCTATTTATAAAGAAGAAGTCCAAGTGCCGACCAGTCAATATTTCAAATCCCAAAGGGAGATGAAGAGCTACTCGATTAAAGACCCTATACATGCATAATATACGGGACATAAATTGTCGCGTCAGATACGCCACACTTTCCTCGAATGTTGCAGCCTCTACAAGACAAAAAACTGAAGCGGCGGCGAATTAACCAAGCTCAGGTCTAGAGTTTTCTTCTCTACCTGCCCCCTCTTTCTATCAGAGTCCTAGAGATCTATAACTCCCAAGGGAGGGTCCCTACCTCCTCCAAAGAGAAGAAGCAGAGGGGGCATCTGTGATGGTTAATTTTCGACCTCCTCGAGATTACGTCACGTGTTCACCTCTCACCAAACAGGTGAGCGACATGTGGCTCCTTTTAGAATCTCTGATCAGGAGTACCCATTTGATTTAAATCCCGAGTAGCTCATATAGTTAGATGAAAGAAATAGAATCAACTGTGAGAATCTCTATCTATAAATAAAATCTCTATTTGAACTCGACAATTATAGCTCGAAAACAGATCAACCATATCGACAGTGGACGCATTAAATAAGGACGGGCTCTCATCCACCTCATTCAAAGCAAAATGTTCAACTTATCGCCTCCGAGATAACATAGTTTGGTGTTTGAACCAAGCAGGACTCCTTAGCCTTATCCAAAGGCATGACTTGTATATATATTAAAACTCTTCCAATATGAAAGGGGAAGCAAATCGTGAAACCCTAGCTGATCAGAAAATCCCATCGGTAATCGTCATTGACATAGTAAAATTTCTCTCTCTGTGTGGTTTTCTCTCATTTGGTTTTCACGTAATCTCTGTATTTGTATTGACTTTTCTGTAATTTGATTATACTCACTCTATTATTTTGGTGCGTGGATTAATTTCTTAGAAAATTACCGTAGCACTAGTGAAAAAAAGTGTGAGGCCCACTGACCCAGGGTATTCCTAAAAGTACTTGATGTCATCTCATATCAAAACTACTCTTAAAAGCAAATAATATAAAACACGTGCACAATTATGTCCTCCCCTTTTATTCTATCACCAAATTGTGTTCCTCCTACTGCCTCTTATCTATCACTTAATTTTTCTATTAGAACTCTCAAATTATGAAAATTCACTTCTCTTTAATTCTTTCTTTTTATCAAACTAATTTGAAACTCTCAAACTATATAATATATAAGTAAAATTCTCAAATTATGGAAACTCTCTCTTTTCCCGATCTCTATTTTTCTAATGTTCTAATGAAATTAGAATTCATAATCATGAAAATTCTATCTAATTCTTCTTCTTCTTTCGAAATTGAAACTCTTAATAGGGGAAACTTTTCCTCTCTAAATTTTTTTTGTCCTATTATATTCAGATTTTTTTTCCTTCTTTTAATTGACTTTGTGCTTTTCTTTTTTTTCAATTCTTTTGCGTCTTTCTTTGTGAAGAATCTTTTCCCTTCTTCATTTTGCTCATTTTTCCTATAGTTTTTATTTTTATTTTTCTTAAAATTCTCTGTTCGTTGTTTTTAAATTTTATTTCATAATTATTTTCTTTTTATTTCTTTCTTTATTTTTATATCTATTTTCTAATTCCTTTCTCTACGGTGAAGAAAAAGAGAAAGTTGATATACCGACGTCCACCAAATATTACTCTACTTTTAACTATTTTGTTCTCAGTATCTCTAAGTGTTACTTTTCATTCTTTGTACGGTGATCGGGTTAGTGAAGCCCCTCTGGCTTTGTCGATAGCTTTGATTGTTCCCGTCAAAACGGATCCACTTCCGCATGATGATTTCTCATTTGTAAGCACCCTTTGTTTCAGGAGAAAACCAGATTACTCTAGACCTTTTACACTTGCTCAAATCAAAAGATTGTATTTTTTGTCTTTTTTCTTTGAGTTTATAATTTTATTATTGGATGCTGGTATACAGGTGTGTCTAAGGCTAGATAGGTCATGCTTGATTCATACTTGAAAACAGAAAAGAAAAATTATGAAGGTAGAGTAAAATATCTCAAGTTGGTTTTGTTTGGAACAATATTTACCTCATGTATATCTGATGATATCTTGCTTATAATTTTCACATATCTCTATATGAAAATTTATAATGCCAGTTTATATCTTACCCTAATTTTCTATAAAATATAGAAAGGATGCATAAAACTACCTTAAGTACCTACAACTACTCATTGAAATTGTTTTATATTTTTCTCAATCATTCTTTTTTTCCCATTAGAAAATTTTCTTCTTTTTTCAATTCTTCATTTACCAAATTTCTTTTATTATTTTTTAATTCAAGTGTCCCTTTTATTTTTTCCCTAATTATGATTTTCATCTTTATTCTACTTTACTTACTTTTATATTATTTTTCTTCTTTTCTAGATTTTTCCTATTCATTTTTTCTTCTTTACTTTGGAGATTCCCCCAAAATTCTTTACTTTTTTATTTAGGAAAATTTCGCTACAACATCCTACTTTCCTTCATAATTTGGAAAAAAACTCTCCCCTTATTTTAATTCGCTACAGCCTCAGCCACATCAGCATAAATTGATTCCTACCAACCATCACTTCTGAGTGCGACTATTCACACTCACAAAATTGCTTAACACTTATATATTTAATACACTCACAAAATTTCTAAACGCACCACTCACTTTTTCTAAAATTACCCTTCATAACTTAAGTCAAACTAAATTTCAAAATACCAATTTCTGCCCACCCTCTCTCATCAGAAAACTCTCTAACTCTCTCTAACTCTCTATCTATGGATCTCAACATTCTTAATTACAATTTCTAAATTTAGATGATCGACATTCATTGATCTCTTGTATTTCATTTGATTCATGACACCATTTGGGCTCCTTTCTTGAAAAATTTGTTGAGTGGTGGAAATTTATAGTTTATAGGTAGCTTCTTTCTTTACAAAGTTCCTCCCGAAGGACAAGGTGTTCTTCCATTATCTCTTACTCTTTGAGTTATTGCTGCAGTTGTCTTCTCATGTGAATCACACAGCACAAAATGTCACTCTTTTTAATTTTCTTAGGTTTAATGACTAACTTCTCATATTTTGTTTAATTAAAATAATAAATATAATCTTTATACAGTACTTAAAGACAATTTAGAAATTATATAGAAGTAAAAGAAGTACCTTTGAGAAATCAATCTATGGATCATAGTCAAGCTCATTGAACTTTCCATTCTCATTCTAAAGACACGAGAACAAAAATATTGTCAAATATCTAGAATCAATATAAAACACTTTTTAAGTAATGTTTGTCTTCTAATTATATATATATATATATATATATATATATATATAATAATATATATATATATATCTATTAGTGAGGAAATTAAAAAAGAAAGAAAGAAATTATTATGTGGAAAAATAAAAGATAGACTTTGGTTTTTTTTTAATTTTTTGGTAGATTTAATATATATATGTTGTTGTTGTTGTTTGTTATTGTGTTTTAAGTATATGCTTTGATTCTATGTTTTTGTTCTTTTTTCTTTGTTTTTTTGGGAAATACAAATGAAAAAATAAATTAAAAATTTAATTGTTATAAATAGAGACTTGTAAAATTAGTTGTGAAGACACCGTCATCATAATTATGCAATTGTATTTTTTTAGATTGAAAAGAACGCAATTTGAAAGCAACCCTCTTCAATGATTTGTCTGTCAAAAACAACAAAATCTTCAACATTAGTTTTTTAAGTAATATTTTTTAGTCAAATCTAATTAAAAAATAATGACTTATCAGACCGATCGACATTCAGTATTGTGTACGACATCAACATATATAAAAGTTTACGTTAATTAGTTTGTTAGAATAGTGTTAATATATATTATATTTCATGCATATTTTTTTTCTAGGAGAAGAAAAAGCTTATATTATGGGTGGCAAATTATTTAGTATGTGTCACATGTGTATTGTATTTAGTTGTGTCACTAGATTATTTTAATAATTTTTTATCAAACTGTTCAATCTTTTTTTAAACATCTTTTTTAAATATATATAAAAAAATCTAAACCCTATTGACTAGAAGATTGGAATCTATAATGTGCTACATCAACAAAAGAATATGTAAGTTTATTTGCTAAGATTATAGATATTTAATTTCTATCCAATAATCTAAAATTAAAAATAAAAAAATAAAAACTAATAAATCTCCATTTGAGAGGAAAAGAGATACGTTTTTTTCTGCGGCATGACAGTGTAGAAAGATCAGCCGCAAAGTATTATGATGAATTAGTAATGCAAAATCATCTAAGAAAGGAAAACAAATTTAATTTAATGAATTATAGAGAAAACTTACTTTTTAATTATTGTAATACTCCTATGATATTATTTGTTTGTCCATAACTATCAATGTTAATTTTTTTTGATGGTATAGATGCTGAGAAATTTTTTAGGGTTTGTGTAAATGGAGAAGAAGCATATATTAAAAAATAAAAAAGAAGCACGCTGATTAGGAGTAGGATTTAGATGAGTGTATTCAACAATTATTTGTGTGTGTTTAGAAATAGAATTCTCTCTAGTTGTAGTATTAGAGTTAATCAATATCTAATTTGATCTTTTAATTTAAGGTTAAAACTGTTCAACAATTTTTATTCTTAAAATGTGAGCGTGTTAAGCAATCTGCGGGTGTGAATAACTGCACTCACTACTTATTTATATATTTTTATTTTCTCTTTTACCCTCCTCGTCGCCCCTAACGTTGCTCTCTTCTCAACCCTTACCCTGATGTAGAGTAATTCATGGATGAACCTGGGGGTTGGAAGGGAGCAGGGAGCCCTCTTCCCGAGGTCTCAGAAGGCGGCACCCCTAGACTAAATTTTTTTGGGATCAACCTTTTGCAGATCTCGTTTGTTCGTGCTCACGATAAGTTTTATTTGTATTGTGATCAATGTGATTTTTAGGTCTATAAAGCATTGGGCATTATTAAATGTCAGTGAGTGAATACGAGTCTGCTGATGTTGGTGAAGCTGATATGATGACTGTGAGTCATGATCGCGATTATCTTTGAGGACTACGGCTATGATGAAAGTCATTTATTAGAAGACTGCGACTATAGTTACACTTTTTTATTAATTGAAAATTAAGGTATTTTGCGAGGACTGTGATCATTGTACCAGTCCTAATATAGGCTGAGAAATTGTGTTTTTTGAGGACTATAATTATGATGCAGTCCTAATAAAGACTCAAACAAGGCATTTTTGTGAAATGGTTGCAGTCCTATAAAGACCAGAAACATGACATTTTTTTGAGGATTGTGATCATGATCGCAATCCTATAGAGACTCAGACACATGGTATTTTTGTGGGGAGTGCAATCATGGTTACATTCCTAATAAAAAATACAGAAATAGGGTATTTTTTGTGAGGACTCTAATCATGACCGCAATTCTCTTTATACCAGCAGTCCGCATTTTTGAAGCGGCCCGTTTTTTTTGAAGCAATTATTGCGAGAAATTTGCATATTTCGTCGCTGAGAAGTGCTTATGCGCTTGACATATGGGCGCACTTGGTTGGTATAAAATAAAGGAGGTGGCTGGTGGCTGTAGCAAAATAAATTATGAGGTTGAGTTTTTCCTAATTACTGTTTGATATAGGTGCTGTAGCGAAATCCCTCTTTTATAACTATTTTCTTATTTTATGATTTTATTCTACTATTTTATTTATTTTTTGGTTTTATCCTTTTTTTAATCCCTCATTATTATTGTTACTTTTTCACTCAAAATTTGAATTAGTTCTCTCTTAATTTATTTATTTATATCTTTTTTCTCCCTTTTTTGGTTCTGTATGATTTTGTTCTTCTTTTTTATGATTATTTATTTTAGCTAATTTTCATATTTATCTTATTTTGATGACTTTTACCTTTTTTATTCTTTCATTTCTTCTAGATTTTTTAGTTTATTTTTTCATATTTCCTTTTTGTTTTATTTTTTAAAATTTCTTTGTTTAATTTCTATTCCACTTTTTACTTTTTCTCCTTTTATAGATTAGTTTCTTTTAATTTATCATTATTATTTTATTTTATGTTTTTTTTAAAATTTTTTAGAATTTTCAAATTTATCATAAAATTTTATTCTTAATTATTGTTTTCCATTAGTTATGAAATTTTAAGTTTTGATTTTAATTTTTTATTGAAATATTTTTCTAAATATTTTTATTTCTATTCTAACATTCAAATAAAAACAACAAATTTTTTTTATTATTATTACTTTTTTAATATATTGATATTGTGTTATTGCATATAAATTATTAGAATAAAGGAAATTTTGTTACAACCACCCACTTTACTTCATAATTAAAAAAACTCAGCTTCATATTTTTATTTGCTACAGCCTCATCACGTCAGCAGAAACTGATTCCTCCTAACCATCACTTCTTTATATATTTTTATTTTCTCTTTACCCTTCACCATCACCCCCCGATGTTGCTCTCCCCTCAACCTAACGTTTTTTAGATTGACCTTGTGTAGATTTTGTTTGTTCGTGTTCGCGATGAGTTTTGTTTGTCTTTAGATCTGGAAAGAATTAGGGATCATTCGATGTTAGTGGACGGGGGGTCTACTGATGATGGCGATGCTAATATGAAAATTGTGACTCATGATCGCAGTCCTCTATGAGGACTGACTCACAGATAGGGTATTTTATGAGGACTGCAATCATAATCACAGTCATAATAAAGAGGACTGCGACCATGATTGCAGTATTCATAAAAACTCAAAAATAAGATATTTTGTGAGAATTTTTAGGACTACGATCATGACTGCAGTCCTTATGAAGACTCAAATATAAGACATTTTTTTGTGAATACTACAATCATTATTGCGGTCCTAATAAAAAGGACTGTGATTATGTTCTTAATCCTATAAAGACTAAGAAATATAACATTTTTGTGAGGGCTACGATCGTGATCACATTTCTCATAAATGGTGCATTTTGTGGGTTGCGATCATTTTGTGAGGATTATGATCATAGTTGCAGTCTTAGAAATAAGACGTTTTGTGATGACTGCGATTATAGTCGCAGTCCTTTATACTGCGATTATTTGTGCTGACAGCATTCATATTGCAGTTATCAGAAATATGACATTTTCAAAGCGTTCTGCTTTTTGAAGCGATTAGTTATGGGCATTTTTGTCTTTTGTCGCTGATGAGCGCTTCAAGCTTGACACGTGGGTGCACATCTTTACTTTAAAAAAGAGGTGGCTGAAGCGAATAAAATTATGCGAGTGAGTTTTCCTAATTATGATTTGACTTAGGTGGCTGAAACAAAATACCCCTAGAAAATTATAAATGTATGTCATAAATTAGGAATATAATTTAAAAAATTCATGTGCCGTAGCACATGCACTCTTCTAGTTTTCAAAAAAGCAATTGGAAATTGGGTTGGAAAGGAAAAAAGTACTTACCACCTTGGATTCTCCATTTTCTTTGGACAACTTTATTTTCTTTCGAGTTTCCAACATACCAAACATAGCCTTAAGAGGAATAATACTTAGCAAGCCCGGGTTATGATTATGGGTAGCGACCACCATCTTGGTCATAATTAAATAAGAGGAAAAATTATCTCTCTCCTCTCTTGTTTTTTAGGTCATACAACAATCACATCCTCTGAGTCTGTGTGGTGGAGATTTTTCAATGTGTTTGATCGAATGGTCAATCTCGCACCACAAATGAGAGGGTCTATCTAAATTGGGGTGGAACTTTAGGCTTCAATACAGTAAACAGATGGAGACAAAAGAATTTTACGTGAAAACCCAAATTAGGAAAAAAATACGATGAGGAGGAGAGAGAATTCACTATAATTTCTCGAGATTACAGTGAACTCTGTAGAGTATTCCTGTGTTTATAATTTCTTCGATCCCGGCCAGCGCTTTCTCCAAGGATCTCTAGGTGTATAAGTACTCTGCAGCGTTGTAACTGATGGTGTGGTTTTCTCATATCTCCACAACTGCACGATCTGTACGTTGGGATCTTTCTATAACCACTCAGATTATTGTGCTTTATTGTGGGATTGGCATGCCGAGATATCTCCCACTATCCGTAATTGCCCTCACTGAAATAGGAGAGTTTTAGAACGTGGGGATATCGTGGCAGCATAACTACCTTTACGATCCAGGAAACCCTGCTTCTGAGCTGTGTTCAGTGGAAGCAGGAATCCACGGAAAGCCTATGTCGTCGAGGTTAGGGAGAGATCTGGTAGTTCAGATGTCAGGGAAAACAAGGGCCCGAGGTCCTCTCCTCGGGCTTGAATGTGAGCTTGGGGTAAGGCCCGAGGCTCTCTCCTCGGGATTGAATGTGAGCTCAGGGGTAAGGCCCGAGTCTCTTTCCTCGGGATTGAATGTGAGCCAACTTGTATCTTGAGTTCATTGCCCACTTGAGACACTCCTTGTGCGGCGGGACACGTGTTGCGATCTTGGAGAGTTGTCAGATTTTGACCATTACAGATGCCCTCGTTCTTGTGATTGCTGAAGTTGTAGGAGGGGAATCAGAAGAGCGAAGTCGGTGGAATTCTTTGAGTGCCCTGAATTTTTCTGGAAGTTTAAGTGAGGATCTGGCTCATCACTGCGTATCTTCGTGGCACCTAACTGGTCATAGAATATCTGAATTGTTAATTAATTTATATCTTCAGGGCTTGATCTGAAGACAACTGGCCTCCAAACTGACATCTTTTCGAATCTCCTTGTTATGATGGATGAGATCATATGGCAGCAGTGCTTGATATCTTGATGATCTGACGTACTAAAAATCTCGAGATGTGTGAAGGTTCACCTAGAGGGGGGGTGAATAGGTGATGGCTAATCTAATGGTCACTTAATGCCAAATAATGCTGAAGCTAAAAATAATTATGACCTAATTAAACTTCTTACACTAAACACCACGTATAACCAAAGAGTGTTGCCGAATTCCCCGTGAAGGGCTCTGGACAAACTCCTCTAGATTCCCCTTGAATGGGTTGAGGTGCCGCGTTGGCTCTCTTGGTTGAATACAAGTATTAGCAAACAATCCCAAGCAAGTATATCAATAAAGCTCACAATGTATATCTAGCATATAAAGATGAACAATAAGCACATGCAAGATATAATAAGAGATAAAGAGAGAGAGAGAGAGAGAGAGAGAGAGAGCAATCGCAAACACAAGGGTATGTTTCGAGGTTCGAGCACACTTGCTCTACATCCCCGCCTTCGACACACGAAGGATTTCCACTATGCAAGATCCCAATGGATCTCTCCTCGGTGCCGCAACACCTACAAGCCCTCGGACTCCCTAGTCCCGTACACACGCAAGTTCACTAGCTCGCCGAGGCCGCACCTCGAAACAACCGAGTCCGCACCCGAACTCAAAACAACACGGACACACACGTCCGCCTCCTCAAAGGAACAAAGATGAACTTTGGTGATCACAACTCTTGATCACCTAAAATCTTCTCACAACAAAACCCTATAGGTAGATATAGCAATGGAAATCTTAAGTGTGGTGAGAGAAAACAAGGAAAGAGATGGTGGAGGAAAACTCAAAGAATCTCTTTTAAACACTCTTGATAAATCTCTCCTTTTGATTAGAAATATTTGCTCTAAATCAAGTGGAGGAAAACCTCTAAATAGTTCAGGAAAAACTGGTGAAAACCACTTGAAAATCTTGGCTCAAAACAATGACCAAACCCCCAAATTTATAGGCTACCAAAACTAGCCGTTGGGGTCTGTCAGGCCTGCCGGTCGACCGGGTCGGTCGACCGCCAACGGTCAGAAATCCGACCGTTGGAGCCACGATCGACCGCCCGGGTCGACCGAGCCACTGGAGCAAAGAGTCGAACTCTCTGTCGGTCGACCCGTACGGTCGGCCGAACTTTCTAGAGAGCAGAGCTCTCTGAGTAGCAGTCGACCCGTACGGTCAGCCGTCCTCCAGTGCACAAAGGCGTGCACATCTGTGCACGTCGGTCGACCGGTCCGGTCGGCTGACTTCAGTATTAGTCGACTATAAAGGTAGTAAGTCGACTTATCCGAAACCTGAAACAGTTTTCTGGGATAAAAAAGTTAGTCTTTTTGGCTCAAATAAAAATCCCATAAAATACATAAAAATCTACAAAAATAGTTTAACCAATATATTAATATTCAAACATGCTTGCACAAAATCAAGGCATGTTATAAAAGATTGGACTATTTTGTAACATGGAAATATTTGGCTCATGATAAAAACTGTATTTTCCAAAACATGTTTTCTAAACTTTGTTTTTCCAAAACATCTTCAAATAAAACTAGATATTTTGAACTCATTAAAGCATAGTGTGTATGGATATGACCCACTACACAAATAAGATGAAATATCTAAGTTTTTGACATTAAGCTCTAAACTTGGTTTTGGATTAAAAGATATGTATATGAGAAACACCAAAAAACCAAAAAGTATTTTTCCAAAGTGAAAAATCTTTTCTAAACTAAAAATCTTTTATGAAAACAATTCTATCAAGATTGTGTGTGTATATGTACTTGAGCAATCCACCAACTACTCTATCCTTTACATTTTTAACTAAAATAAAAACAAATCTTATACCTAGACACAAGTCTTCATCTTCTTGAAATCTTCACTTGAAGGCTTCTCATCTTCTTGATTTGGTCCAAGCTTGATCCAAAAGCCCCTTGGATCATACCGTGCTAGCCCAAATCTTAACATTTTATCCTTTGTAGAGCTATGCACCTACTAAGATCTTGATAATGAATCTGTCACTAATTAAACACAAGAACATTAGTAAACATAACTTCATGAGTTGATCATCGTCAAAACTAGGGTGATAGGCCTTTGGGCCAACAATGTGGAACGATTTCTTGGGGATTGAAAATTTGAACGGGAGATGCTCTGGCTTCTTCTCTATTTTTAAATAGGGTAGATCCTCGAGAAGAAATCTGCGTATAATCTAAAAACTTCTTGCTTTCAAAAATCTCATTCTGGTGGGCGCTGTGATATTTTCTTCTTCTTCATGTGGTGAAAGAAAGAAAAAGAGAGAGATAATGGTAGTTGTTGCCCTCCTGATGTTCAGGAGTCCAGTTACCAGGGAATGTCAGTCTTTGCGATGGCTCGTCGAGAAACCTCAAATTTTGTGATGAGGCCCGACTGTCAGGAAAGATAGCATGGTTCTTGCTTCAGCCAGGTCTGTTCGTCTGGTCTTCGATCAGATCGGTCCTGTCTAGATTTGGGGCTCTGTGTCTCTTTTTTCTGAGAGCATGTATCAAGCAGGAGTGGGGACTAAGCAGGGCATATTTGATGATGGTTCTGATCCCGTCATTGTGACATGTGTCTGACCATCTTCATTCCTGCTGAATGTTGTTGCTTTATCCGTGGGAATTTTTTTTCTTTCAGCAAGCAACTGGAGAAAGGCATAGGGTACTCTCTGGGATCTCTGCTGAAGAATTGCCTCCTCTTTCTCGGCACAGACTTCATCCTCAAAGTGAGAAGTTTGGCGATGATCTGCAGCCAGAGACGTGACCTTTGATTCTGAACATTTTCATGGGAATTGTCAATATAATCGCTCTCCTGGAAGTGTGTGCGTTGCATGTTTGAGAGTCATCTCTTGGATGTTGTCGTGAACGTTGTGGCAAAAAGTGTATCTATTTTTTCAAAGACTTACATAAATATGATGTGACTTCATCTTGTTAGATGTAATCATAATGTTGAAGGGACTTAAAAGGATTAAGATTTTGTTTTGTGCGTGAATAAAAGTAATGATAATTGTGTTGATCTTGCCTGTATTGTTGAATTGTTAGTTTGCTTGGAATTGCTTGCCTCCGTGGAATGTTGACCAGCTCTTTGGGAGTCTTATCCTGGAAGTGCTCTGGTATGATAGGGCAGGAGGATGGCGCGGTCCCAAGTGTGGAAAATCCCATCTACAGTACTAACAAGTAATTCCTCTGAGCAGAGAAATCCCGACTGCGGAGTTGGTTTCACATTGGCTTATGAGTGGGGAATATCCTATATGCGAGCTGTGTTGTCGGGGCTATAGAGGGGAAAATCTCTACAGCAGAGCTCAAACTCCGAGTGGGAGAAATCCTACTATGGAGTGACTAGAATGTTTGTAGGATGGCCTTTCGTCGCCTCCGAGTGGGTCAATCCCATCTCGTAGCACATAAACTGAGGATTGGATGTAGTAGTTAAGAGGCGCTCACAAGCATACAATGAGATATTAAAATAAAATAATAAATGTAACACTTAATTGTTAGGCACAGACAAAATTAAAAACATAATATCTGTTGATTTTGTTCTCGTGGAGCAATTAGAGTACGTCTACGCGGGGCTGGTACGTCGAGGGGATAATCCAATCAAGAAAATTCTCATAGATATACCTAGACACATGGGTTGTATCCTCGTCGGGACCTACAAAAGAAAAGACTAAAGTGGGGATACAACCCAATGACAGTTTTGATGCATTACTGGATAGGGGCCATACCCACAGTGACGATCTGGTACCTCTGAGTGAGAGTAAACCCAGTATCGGAGTTATCCTTCATGTGAAAATATCCTACATCAGAGATGTCTCCTGAGTGGGAGAAATCCCATCTACAGAATATGGATGGATAAATGTATTCATCTGCCCGTAGGTTCAAATAAGGGGAGCCCGTAAGCTAGTGTTTATGTTTCAGGTGAAAAAAATTCCATTAGTGGAGCATCAAACGAGGGCTCTGAGAAGAGAAAATTCCTACAACAGAGTGGGGGACTCTGAGTGGAAAAATCCCACAGCGGAGGGTTTTAACTCCCTAGGATGATGAGAAAAAGCATGTGGGCATGTCTGCATTGACATCTTCGAGTGGGAAAAATTCCATCAGCAGGATGTACAGACATTTCACCGAGTGGGGGGAAATCCTAGCGGCAGAAAAGTATTGTTGCAACCTCCGAGTGGGGGATATTCCCATCTACGGTGTCTGTGGATGGATATTCTGTTGTGGAGCAATCTTATCACTGTCTCTGAGTAGGGGAGTCTCCATCTACGGGGCGAGTGGATTGATGTACCCTGATGGATGGAAGTACTGCAATTATCGTCATTTCTCCGAGTGGGGGAAATCCCAACAGCAGAGAAATCTTGTTGCCACCTCTGAGTGGGCGATATCCCATCTACGGAGTGTGTGAATGGATGTTTTATCATGGGAGTAATTTTGTCGCTGACTCCGAGTGGGTGGTCTCCACCTACGGGGAGAGTGGATGGATGTATCGTGATGGATGGAAGTACTGCAATGGAGAGATGTATTATCATTGTTAGTAAGATAAAATAATACTTTATTCAGAAATGGAGTATATGAAGTTAAAATTAGAAGGAGGTACATCCCGTGTGTTCGGAATTCGGAGAGTTAGTCGATCACTTTGTATTGTTTGATCATATGTTGTTCCCGCGAAGTTTGAGAGTTTGTATGTCCAGATTCGACTTTAGGAGTGAGGATATACTTTTTAAGGAAGTTTTGTTTTACAAGCTCCTCCAGTACTACGGAGAGCCCAGTAGTGGATGGTCTGGTTTTCCTTGCCTTCATGGTAGGAGAAGTATTCCTCCAGTCCGGAGAGTGAAGGATTGTACTGGAGTGATCCGCGTGCCTAACTCATAGTTGATCTTTGATAGTGTTGAAGATTTTGTTGATCGGGAGCTTCAATGGAGTGAAGCATTCCATCGATCTATCGCTTCATAGTGAACTCGAGGAGAGGATTGGGAGTGCTTGCTTCTTGTAAGCAGGCTGCCCCCCATGTCAGTCTTGAGTGCGGTCGGGAGCTTCCTGAGGAGACTTCGACTTCCCACCACCATTTCCTGATCTCGCGGAGTGGTTGGAGGAAGCCTTCATGGCCTCTTCAAATTTGATGCAAGGATGAGATCGAGAAAGAACCTCGCTCATTTTGGTGAAGTGGTACTTCAGGAGGTTTGTGCAATAGGTGAGCAACTTGCAAATCGCTGATAAATGTGAGGGCAGCAATTTTCTCCCCGCAGTTGGAGACTTTAGTGAGTTTGTTCGGAAATAAATTGATATATGACTTAAGGCTATCTCCTTGCCTCATTCTGATGGAGAGAAAGTGGCGACTATTCTTTTTGGCCTCTTGACGGGAGGCATACTAGGTGAGGAATGCGTAAGTTACCTTAGCTAAATTGCTGAGAGAGCGCGGTGGTAGCGAGTAGAACCAATCTGAGGCCACGCCTTTTAGGCTGGCAGAAAAGGTGAGGCACATGACTGGATTATTGCTGGAGTAGATCACCATCTTATCCTGAAAGTGACAGATATATTATACCAGATCACTTACTCTGGAGTAGTAGTCGAATGTCAGAGTCAAGAATTCTTTCGGAACTTGTACTTCTAGATCTCTTTGGAGAGAGAAGACTCATGGATCTTGGTAGTTGGAGTCGTGATCCAGCAGTCTGACCTCCCCGATCTGTTTTTGAATTAGTTCGTTGAGAGTGCGGAGGTTGGGAGACCTGCTATTCTCGGGTCGCCCTCGTCTGCTCTGGGTTATTCTGGAGGGCAGCAACTTGGGCCAGAAGCTTTAGGTTGAGCAGTCTCAATTTCTTTTGCTTCTGGAGGATGTGCTCGCGATCGAGATCCATCTATTCCATTTGCGATCCGATTGCGCCTGTTTTCTTCATCTTCTTCTCTTATCTCGTAGAGCGTTTGAAGGAGTTGGTCTGTAGCGTTGTAACTGATGGTATAAATTTCTTAGATCTCCACAACTGCACATTTACATGTTGGGATTTTTTCATAACCACTCAAATTGCTATGTTTTATTGTTGGAATTGACATGCCGAGATATCTGTCACTATCCATAACTGCCCCAATAGAAATAAGAGAGTATTTAAAATGTGAGGATATAGTGGCAGCATAACTACTTTCGCGATCTAGGAAACCTGCTGCCGAGTTGTGTTAGTAGAAGAAGGAATCTCCGCCAAGAGCCTATGTCTTGGAGGTCAGGGAGAGAGCTGGTAGTTGAGGATGTCGGGAAAATAAAGGGCCTAAGGTCCTCTCTTCGGGTTGAATGTAAGCCAACTGGTATCTTGAGTTTGTTCTCCACTTGAGACACTCCTGATGCGGCAGGACACGTGTCGCGATCTTGGATAGTAGTCAAATTCTGACCACTACAGTCTGACTATCACCACATCTGAAAAGCTGAAACAAATTGGGCCCCACATGCCAATTAGTTTTGTTAGTCTACTATTTTAAGATGTACATGTGTTGCCTGTGATAAATACTTACATAAGGAGCAATGTTAATTAGATTATTAGTTTCAAATCACTATGTTCTGACCGGTAAGGAGAAAAAAACTGTTGGTTATTCTGCTTAACAAGAATCAATCTGACAACTAATCAAGATCACTGAGATATCAACAATCTAATTGGCCAGGTCGGCAAATATCAGGTGGGAGGTTTTCCGTTCAATAGAACGTTCCTTAATTTAAGAACCACCTTTCAATTTCCTTCCTTGGTTAAAGCACCAATTAGACTGAATCTAGTCAGTCTCGACTGAATCTAAGTCAGTCTCGATATACTGTAAAGTATATCCCCTGTATAAAGGACTTAATCCACTTATACAATATTAGAGTGAGGTACGCTTAGAGCGATCTCCTTAAGACAATTACGTCTCCCGCACCGGTGCTAACGGGATAATGGACGCTGGTCTCCCAAGATACAACACTTCTTCACGGTATTTGGATAGCACTACCAAATCACCGTACGGTCGAACCGTAGTCAACAGTACCTACACAGGATTATAAAAGCAGCGGTATAATGACAAATTTCAAATGAATATTTGCATTACTCTTTTTGGAGGAGCACCCACTGTTAAGGATGAAGGAAGGTAGAAGAATATCTTCTTCAGAAGTACCATATTCAGACAACAAGTCTTATAAAAGAATCTGTTAAATTTTTTGATTCCTCTTTCAGAATAATTTGGCAGAATCTCCTTTTAGGAAGTTGCTTTGGATTTCCACTTCACGCTGGAAGTCGCGGATTCCCACTTCGCTGGAAGTCGCTCTGGAAGTCGTGGATTCCCACTTCGCTGGAGCCCAGTTCAGAACTTAATTCAGAACTGTAGAGAGAGAGAGAGATCTTTCTGTTTGGTGTGTCTGAGAATGAACCTCTAGAGCGCTATTTATAGCGCTCGGAAGGGTATTCTCGTCTGCCAAAAAGACAACAGTTGCGACGGTTCGGATAGAACCGTCGCAACCGATCAACCGCCCAACCGCACGGTCGGTTTTCCGACAGCGGTTGGCGAACGGTTCGGATCTGTTCGCGCGGACACCCGTTGGCGGGTGGTTCGAATCCTTTCGCGGGCGGGCTGGAGCGGTTCGGCCCATACCTGTAACACCCCGCTCCCGGAATACGTACTTAGTTGCGTATTCAGATTTTTCGATCGTATTTTTCGATTTACTTCCTGTATTTGTTTTGTATTATGAATTATTCATATGAACGTTTTGTCTTGGATTTGGATTCGTGGACTCGGAGTCAGCCCTAGTCTGAACCGAGGGCCCGATCCTAGAGTATTACTCGATTTGGTCATTCCGGTAATCCGATTTGACCGATTTCAGTTTTGAACATCATTTTCCAATATTCTAGATTTTCTATGATTTTCTGGAATTTTCCTCAGTTAAGTTGGGAATCTTCAAAACCGGTGTCGATCAGTGCCGCTGACCGATTCCCGGATTTTTAATTTACAAACGGATTAGAATTACGAGAATTGTCTTTAGACATTATTTCTTAAAATCACATTTCTTATCTAAATACCTTTTTCTGAGAATTTATGAATTTATGAAAATTCCACCGGATTCGGTATCGGCCAGTATCGCTGGTTGATTCCAGGATTTTTAGTTTACAATCGGGATTGAATTTCTGAATTCTGCTTTCACCTTACTTCCTAAAATCATATTTTATTCCTTCAGACATTTTCTGGGATTTTTCAGAATTTATCAAAATCCGGCCGACCCGGTGTAGACCGGTGTCGGCGGTTAGCTTCCGGATTTTAATTTGAAAACGGGATTTTATTTCTGAAAACCGATTTCATATTATTCCTCAGGATGACGTTTTCTACCTCCAGGTATTTTTGGGGATTTTTCCGGAACAGTCAATTTTTCGCGACCATAATATAATAATATTATTCTATTCAAATCTTATTCTTTCTTCTCTTTCTTTCCTTTCTTTCTCCCATCTGATCCAGCCCACTCCTCCACGTGGGCGCCACCAACTCCCTTTCCCATCAATCCCATCCCTCCATCATCACTCCTCTTTTTCTTTTTCTTTTTCTCTTTCTTTTTCATTTCTTTTCTTCCTTTTCTTCCTCTCTTCTTTTCATTTCCTTCTCCTTTTCTTCTCCATGGGAGAGGCCGACGCCTCCAACCGCTATCACCGCCGCCTCCGGTGATCTCCTCCGGCGAGGGGAGCCCCCAACTCCGGCCATCTCTTTCCCTCTCCCTCTTTTTCTTTTCCTTTCTTTCCTTTTCCTTTCTTTTTCAACCTTTCTTTTCCCCCCCTTTGATCCGGCCAACCACCACCACCGCCGGCGAGCTCTCCTCTCCTCCTCTGGCGCCCCGGCGTGGGCAGACCGCCGCCGGCGCGAGGCCGGCGGCCTGGGCGCGGCCGGGGGGCCTCGCGCCCCCCCGTGCGCTGCTGTGGGAGGGGGCAACAGCCCCCTCCTCCTTCTTCCCCTTGGGGTGGCCGGCGC
This sequence comes from Agave tequilana, assembly GCA_038442645.1. Taxonomy (NCBI): domain Eukaryota; kingdom Viridiplantae; phylum Streptophyta; class Magnoliopsida; order Asparagales; family Asparagaceae; genus Agave; species Agave tequilana. The sequence goes on along the minus strand of JAVJIF010007445.1, from coordinate 174,321 downwards.
CACCCCAGTCTGGCGCCGCGGCGCTGTGCCGGCGGCCGTGGGCGGCCAGGGGGCCCGCCTGGGCCCCCTGTGCGTGGCTGAAGGGGGGCACAGCCCCCCTTCTCTTTCTCTGCTGGAGGGGGGCAACAGCCCCCCTCCTTTGCTCTGTTGAGAGGGCAGCGGCCCCCTCTTTCTGCCGGCGGCCAGCGCCGCCCGGCGCCGCCGCCTGGCCGGCGGCCAGGCCGAGCGCCCCCAAAGGGGGGGGCGCTGTGTGCGGGAGCCAGGGGGGCAACAGCCCCCTTCCCTCTCCTTTCTCTCTCCCTGGATCCCTCTCTCTCTCTCTCCTGGAATCTCTCTCTCTCTCTCCTATTGCCTCTCTCCTCTCTTCCTGCCTTCATCACTCTCTCTCTCTCTCTCTCTCTCTCTCCCTGTTCTCTCTCTCCCTGGGTCTGAATCTCTCTCTCTCTCTCTTGGACTCTCTCACTCTCTCTCCTGAGTCTCTCTCTCTTCCTGGTTCCTCTTCCTGTTCGTCTTCTCCATTTGGAAATGACTCTTATCAGGCCGGCCACTCCTTTTGGATTGGGGCCGTGCTCTTCTTCGTCGGCAAGACTCAAGGGCCGGCCACCTTTTGGATTGGGGCCGCGTTCTTCTCCGTTGGCAAGACTTAGGGCCGGTACCCTCCTTCTGGATTAGGGCCGAACTTCCTTCGTCGGGCGCAGCAAGGAATCTTGTCGGCGAGTGATTTTTCTCGCCAAGACTTTCCTAACGCGGATCTCACCCCGCGTCTGGGCAATCCCTTAACGCGCTCCGTGCGTTTCTGTTTTGACACGACGCGGAACCCACGACCGCGTCCGCGTTCTCCTCGTGTCCTGATTTGAACGCGGGTCTCGAACCCCGCGTTTGGGGCTCCTACGCAACGCGAACCCCGCGTCTGTGATTCCTGCGTTTGCTAATCCCGCGACGCGACTCCCGCGTCTGCGACCCCCGCGTCTCACTTTCCAAACCCGCGTCTCCTTGTGCCCTCTCTCCTTCCATATGCTTCTCTCTCTAGGCTTCTCACTCTTTCTCTCTCCTCTTCACTTTCTCTCTCCTCATAAATATATATTATTTTATGGCGCGTGCGCGAGTTCCATGGATTCCAGACTCTTCGGCTTTCCCGGTGATTTAGGCGAGTGTTCTCGCTCTCGCCTCCATTTGGGTTTCCCCGCTCCGTCGGGTCGACATATATTTTATTCCATGTTTCCATGTATTTTGTATTGGGCTGAGTCCCTGTATCTGTGTATGGCCGAGTGCCAATCTCTGGACATGTATTGCTCTGTGACGAATGCTTGTACTAGGGTAGTTTCCTTCTTGTACATATACCATGCCTGTGATGTATTCTACTGCTTCATACCATGCGTGGTCGATCCTTCAACCTCCGGTCACTCACTATCTCGAAAAAGACGTGATTGGGACCGTCAGGTTTCTCTGGACCCTTCAGCCTCCGGTCCCTCACTGTCTCGAAAGAGGCGTGATTGGGATCGTCAGGTTTCTCAGCTCCGCCTGGTGAGCATGCTTAGCGCTCAGTACTTTATTCACTAAATTCGTTTAGGCGAGTTGCTGCCGGATTCTCTACTCGTATCTTAATCCGAGTATCCCGGTAACCTCGCAGAGCGCATTAGTGTCTAAACTCTGTTCGCTGCCTATGCCTCCAGCTTGTTCAGCTCCGCTTGGTTGTGCTCAGCTACTATTCTACCACCGTGTCATTTCTTCATACCTGTCATTTATGCATGTTACTATTAAACACATGTATATCACCTGCCAACTGATTTGCTATCACCAACACCTGACATGCTACTATTTGGCAAGACCCTTGTTATGACATGACTTGCCACCAGACTTATATCAATCTCTTGACATGACTGGTTACCTGTCTAATATCAATCTCTTGTCATGCTATCACTTGACACCCAGCATGATATACTTGACTCTCATGATTATCACGATAACGGGAATGATGACCTGACATCTTGATAGTACAAACTGTACTCCTGATACACATGTGATACATTATAGTACGAACCAGTACTCCTGATATGCATGTATTCCTGTATTCCTGACTTGCTTGCTCATTCCCGGAACCTGATAATCATCTAATAATTCATAAAACGGGACAACATGCATCGGGTCGGGGGAAACATGCGGCTATCAATATGTGTTCGTGTTTACAGTGGCATTAGGCATGTTGTGCAACTAAAAACTTCCGATCTGACCTGTGGGCCTCCAGGCGACCGAGGGGAGTGCTGGCTCCCTCCTTCCTGGTACCATCATGATAAGGGCATACATAAGTCCCTCCTGTTTGCCTTGCGGCGGGTTCCGTCACCAAGCAACGGAACAATCCTGGGCCGTGGTCCCGGGTATGTACGGGACCCACTGTAAACATAGTTCGTTGATACCCCCGCTGGTTTCCAATAACAACCTTGCTTTACTCGGATATGGATCTATGTGTGCTGGGACGCTAGTTCACATAGCTAGATATCAGGGTAAGACGAGTAATAATAAAGTGTCATGATAATAACCGGCTCTTTAAGTTGTAAGTAGAGGTATGTGGAATGGGACGCATACTGAAGCCTGCGACTTAAACGACTATGAATCTGTGATATGCCTCATCATATTTGCTTGTACTGGTTTACATCGGATTTCCGGTTTTATGGTTATTATTACATTAACTGCTCATGCCCTGCTTTACTCCTTGTATCCACCTGCCTCCTGCTCATTATCTTATCATGCCCTGGGTACAGTCGGGTGTATGTACTTAGATTATGGTGACATAAGATAAGGGTATATAGATGAGGGTTTTCCTTTTGGATTATTCCTTCGACGTACTAGTCTTATGGAGCCGTGATCTGAAACCATACAATCAGATTTGCTCGTCCTCGGCTTATTTGGTTTTACTGCTATACATGTACTTATCCTTGCTCGCCACTTGGCTTTGCTTCACCACTCGCCTGGGGAGTTTCATCTGACTCCCCTGGATCCTCATGTCCAGGTCATGGAGCTTGGAGCGTATGGATTCTCCCAGTTGTTGATCAGAGTGGCGCAGCTGAAGCGTGGATCCCAGCAGACCATCCAGAGCTCCATCCTTCCAGGCCCCTGTGTGCCTCTCGAGTTTTCTTTTATAAACTCGCGAGTGCCTCTGTACTATTTATTCTTGAATATCTCCTTGTAATCTCGCAATTGCGCATATCAGTGATGTAATATTCATGTAATATTAGATCACCTCTGGTGATAACTTTGTAATTGTACTCATGTGTTGGAATGTATAATGCACCACTTGCTTCCGTACTTTGATTCTTGCCTGTACTGATGCTTAGCGTATATACGTGAAGGTACTTCTGACTTGCGTATATACGTTGCAGTAATGTCTCCGTATCCGCCAGGATCGGGGCGTTACAATACCTACGGACCATGATTCAAAAAGAACCAGGCCAGGTAGGGAACTCAGACTCAGACGCAGACCCAAGCCCAAGCCCGTGCCCGACCCGGCCCGGCCCGGCTCCGGCACCGGCAGGCCGCCGCCAGCGGCGGCGCGCGTGCTCGCACGTACGTATGTACGTGCATAGTTCCCTCCTTTTCGCGCGCGAAAACTCCAAGTACCCAAAGGGCACACCCTTTGTTCTCATTTTTCTCTATTTATACCCCATAGGCTTCCATCACACGGTCAATGTGGGACTAAATGCTTGTAGCTAACTTTAGTCCCTTTTGGCTTTGAATTAGGCAATCTTTGGACTTGAATATCTCATTCATTCGAAGTCGGAATTGAACATGTGAATATACCACGTTCATCACAAATGGAAGGAGAACACACTCCAACCATCATCCGGTTGATTCGATCAACGGATCTCGCCATAATTCAACTCGAAGATTCACCTTTATATTCTTCAATTCCAACAATCCCCCACAATGAATGGAGATTCAAGGAATGACACACAAAGAGACTGACTCTATTGTGAAAGGTACTTGAGAAAAGAAACTGCATAAGGATAGGTGAACTAGGTCTTGAACCTTCCATAGCGAAAGCTTATCGGACTTACTGGCTAATCAGTGAACTAGGTCTTGAACTGTTAGCCGTTAGTGTAAGCCAAGTCAACAAGCTTCACACAGTGACTTTCCAAATCAACTTTGGTTCTCTGTTGTGTCCGTTTTGGCCCTGGACATTCTTGGTTTCAGAGAGTATCTTTAGGGAATAACAGCCTCCATACAGATTCCCAAAGAGCCGACCTAACTCTATACTCACATAGGTGATGGACCTATTAAGAGTAGTCTACTCTACTCCACTTGTTTAGTAACAAGATATAGGCATCATTAAAAGCGTTAAGCTTATCCTTAACCCACTTGTAGAAAAGCACTTATGTGCACCTTAGGAATGGATTGGAGTCAAGCTCCCAAGTGCTTACTTGCTGAGTCAATCATAACTAGTTTTTCTCTTGAACTTAGTCCGTGGGATCTCCAGTCGCTAAGTGAGGTTTCCATTAAGCTGACTCGGTAAGGTTAGGCTTTTAGAACCCATTCCCCTCGATGCGCAGTTTATATGCTCTCCACTTAAACCTTTAGTAAGCGGATCCGCTAAATTATCCTTTGACGATACAAAGTCAATAGAGATAATCCATTTGAGAGCAACTGCTTCACGGTATTATGTCTACGACGAATATGTCTAGACTTACCGTTGTATATAACATTTTGTGCCCTAGATATACCTGCTTGATTATCGCAGTGTATACATATGGCGGGCACTGGCTTTTGCCATAATGGTATATCTTCTAAGAATGGTCGAAGCCATTCTGCTTCTTCTTCGGCCTTATCTAAGGCTATGATTCCGATTCCATAGTGGAACGGGCAATACATGTTTGCTTAGAAGACTTCCATGATACCGCTGCTCCTGCTAGAGTAAATACGTATCCGCTAGTTGATTTTGATTCCTCAGAATCTGCAATCCAATTAGCATCACTGTATCCTTCCAGCACAGGTGGATACTGTCCATATCTCAAGGCATATTCCTTGGTATGTGATACGTAACCCAATACTCGTAGTAGAGCGGTCCAATGTAGATCACTAGGATTACTAGTGTATCTACTTAACTTGCTTAAGCGTAAGCAATATCGGGTCTAGTGCAATTTATCAAATACATTAGACTCCCGATAATCTGAGAATACTCCAACTGGCGTATTCCAGTTCCTGTATTCTTATGAAGGTGGACGTGTGTGGGAGAAAAGGATTTGTATTCTCTTTTATCCCATGATCCTTGAATCTTTCTATCATCTTTTCTACGTAGTGAGATTGAGATAGACTGATTCCATCTGGTGTTCTAGTAATTTTAATTCCTAAAATTACATCAGCAACCCCCAGATCCTTCATATCAAAACTGTTGGATAACATTCTTTTAGTGGACTTAATAATCTCAATATTAGTCTCAAGTATCAACATGTCGTCTACATAAAGACAAATAATGATACATGCATCTCCAACTGTTTTCGTGTAAACACACTTATCGCATTCATTGATAGTGAATCCATCTTTAATCATGACACTATGAAATTTCTCATGCCATTGTTTTGGAGCCTGTTTTAAACCGTATAAGGATTTTACCAATTTACACACCTTGTGTTCTTGGCCCTTGACTTTAAATCCTTCAGGTTGCTCCATATATATCTCTTCACTTAATTCACCATTTAAGAATGCAGTCTTGACATCCATTTGATGGATATCTAAGTTGTGCAATACTGCAATCGCAATCAACATCCGTATGGACGTTATTCTTGTTACTGGTGAATAAGTATCGAAGTAGTCAAGTCCTTTTTTGTCGATAACCCTTGGCTACTAATCTAGCCTTGTACTTATCGATAGATCCATCGGGTTTTAATTTTCGTTTGAAAATCCACTTACACCCAATTGGTTTACTTCCAGGAGGCAAGTTTACCAATTCCCAAGTATGATTACTTAGTATGGATTCTATTTCGCTATTTATAGCTTCTTTTCACATTTGTGCTTCTGGGGTTGACATAGCCTCTTTAAATGTTTGAGGCTCGCTCTCAATAGCGTATGCTATGAAATCTGGACCAAAAGATTTGAGATTCTAGATCTCTGACTTCTTCTTGGTTCAATTTTCGCATTTACAATTGGTTCCTCGGGGTTTCGTCCCTGAACGACATCTCGTGTGTTCTTTTCCCAGAAGTCTTATCTGCTTCCCGTTGTACGGAAAGATGTCTTCAAAGAACACAGCATCTCGAGATTCGATAATCATGTTTACATGAATATCTGGTATTTCTGATTTATGAACCAAAATCTGTAGGCACTACTATTCAAGGTATAGCCTATGAATACGCAGTCCATAGTCTTTTTGCTCCCAACTTAGTCTTTTTAGGTAATGGAGCTAGCACTTTTGCAAGGCACCCCCACATTTTGAGGTAATGGAGGAAGGTGTCCTTCCATGCCATAACTCGAAATGGTATAAGACCAAGTTTCTTGTGGGGTACTCTATTTAGATATAATTTGCAGTTAATAGAGCTTCCCCCCCACAAGTTCTGCGGAGCTCCAGAACTTAGGCTCGACACCCGCGTCTCAGCATCGGGACGCGTTGGCTCGACACCCGCGTCTCAAGCTCAAGACGCGTTGGCTCGACACCCGCGTCTCAGCATCAGGACGCGTTGGCTCGATACCCGCGTCTCAGCATCAGGACGCGTTGGCTCGACGCCCGCGTCTCAGCATCAGGACGCGTTGGCTCGACACCCGCGTCTCAGCATCAGGACGCGTTGGCTCGACACCCGCGTCTCAGCATCGGGACGCGTTGGCTCGATACCCGCGTCTCAGCATCAGGACGCGTTGGCTCGATACCCGCGTCTCGGCATCAGGACGCGTTGGCTCGACACCCGCGTCTCAGTTGCAACTACCCGAAATAAGGGCCAGTCACCGCACATGTAGCGGGAAGTGGCCCCTCATTGTGGAGCGTTTTCAGGGGGCACGTTCATCCCCAGGGACCTCTATAAATAGCCCTGTTGGCATCAACAGAGAGATACACGCATAGAGAGATACACGCACAATCACCGGACGAAGGCATCACCAACAGAGAAGGAGAGAAGACTCTTCAGCAAGCTTACTGTGTACTAGCGGCTCTTTGCCTAGCTCCTCTTCTAGAGTTTTGGTAGACAGAGCCGAGTTACTCTCTCTACCGACCGAAGAGAAGATCCCCGACGGTCCAAACAGTCATCCGGTCAACGGAGAACAAGATTCACTCTCCACCGCCACACGAAGAACCCAGCATTAAACAAAGGGGGGATTCAAGATTCAACATCCTCCCTCCCTTGTAACCGGAAAGAAAGGAAAGTCTGGTTGTAATTGTTTCAACTGATTCAAGGAAATATTTTACACCCCGATTCTTCTCACCTAAAATCTCCTTCCGGGCACCTACAAGAGATGGCGACTCCGCTGGGGAATCTGTTTGTCACTGATGAACAAGCTGTGGCGCAGGATGATGTTCTCCGTAAGGGGAAGATGGTCGAAACGCTCGTTGTCGAGTTCGACCAGGCGAAGTATGAAGAGTTCCTCTCTTCTGGCTCCAAGAGCCCAAAGACCCGCGTCTGCCGCAGGGTCTCAACTGAAAAGCTACCCGAAGCCCAATCTGAGGCTCTGCCGGGTGCCGATGCCCACTGTGCCAAGACAAGTTCACGCGCCAACGCCTCCCAGAAAGCCCGCGTGACCTCAGGCACTGCTGTTGCGATCAACCGCGTCGCACAGAACACACGCGCCAACGCCTCTCAGAAGGCCCGCGTGGTCCCAGGCACCACTGCTGCTGCGATCAACTGCGTCGCGCAGAATACCCGCGTCAACGTCTCTCAGGAGGCCCGCGTGGTGAACACTCCTGGTTCTGTAAACCAGGAGGTTGTTGGTTTCTCCCCTCCTCCACGACGCAACCGGAATGCTGAGCGTCGACAGAGGAGACGCGCGCGTCAACTCCAAGTCGGAACCGTTGGTTGTCTGACCGGGGGTGGACGCGGCGTACAATCTGATGCCTTGCCCGCACCTCGTCCAGTGCGTGAGATCCGCGTTTGGCGACCCAAACGCGATACTCCTCAAGTTGAGTCCTCCGAGGACCAACTCATCAAACGCCAGGGTGAAACCTCCGCGTCTTTCCAAACGCAGGAAGTACGCACTCATAGGCGTGGGGCCCAGCAGCCCACTCTCTCTCAAGCAACTCTGCCCAAACGCATCAGGCAGCAACGCGAGACTCGCGCGCGCGTCATACAGCCGCGTCATGAGAGCCGCGTCCCTGAAGTCTGCGTCCAGGCTGAACAGCACATGACTGTCCCCCGTCTTCGACGTTGCGAGACCAGTCTCCTTAATCCCCCTCCCACGGATTTGAGGGATTATTTGACAAGGAAAAGAAGTGCCAATCAAGCCACTTCGTCATGCTGCTGTCAACAGCTCATCCATATGCTCTCTGGATGCCATTATGGATCAGGCGTGCACCAGCAGTCCTTAATCAGACAGCTGACCCTGATTCCCCCGTCAGCCAAAAGAAGACGCTCCCACAGAAGGAGAACCTTCTCAGATGTTGAATACCCGGAGCTTACTGCAAACATGACTAGCAGAAGCAAGGGAAAACAACCAATGGTCAACTCAGAGGAATCAGACTCTGAGCCGGAGGGGGTGTATCAACACACTCGCACCCGGACGGGGGCCATTCCCCCAATTGACTATAATGCCTTAGCCCGCGGCATTAGAATGGGTGATTCTCACTCCGCTGTAGTGGAGTCGCAGGCTTCAAACTCTTCCGTCGAGAAGGAGGCTTCCGCCTACATGGCAGACACTCCTGAGGAGACGGCCAGGCGTTTAGAACAGACGCAGAAGCGCCAGATGGATATAATCGCCTCTCAACAGAGATCCATTGACTCCCTCAAGCATATGCTTGAGAAATTGCTTGAAGAAAGAGCGAGATCTCCTCCTAGAAGGCCGAAGGGGAAAGGGAGAAAGGGAGGAAGCCCACCCTCCGAACCTTCCGACGAGACACGACGATCTACCTCGGATGTGTCCAAGCCCTCGTCGCAGGCAAGAAGCGACCCAGACCCGGAAAAGGCTCATGCTAAAAGAATGAGCCTGCTGGAGCAACGACTCAATGCCCTTGCCAGTCGTAAAGATCTCCAAGAGGCTGGAGTAGTCCGGCCCTATCCGGCCGAGTGGGACTTAGTCCCGTACCCTCCTAAGTTCAAGGCTCCAACTCTCCAAGCATTTGACGGGAAGGGGTCACCCAACCAGCACATCTACTACTTTAAATCCCAGACCGGGAATGTAGTAGATAACGACGCTATACTGGCGCGACTGTTCATAGGCACCCTGAAAGGGTTGGCCTTTGAATGGTTCATGAAGCTCCCAGAAGGTTCAATCAAGAACTGGAGCGACTTGGAGAAGCTGTTTCTGACACGCTTCTTCGAAGATGATTCGGAAGTGACAATGCCCACCCTTTTAGCAACCAAACAGCGAAAGGGAGAGTCCGTCAAGTCTTTCGTAGAAAGATTTCGGAACGTGGCACTCCGATGTCCAAGCGGCATGACCCAGGCCACCCTGGTGGAAACATGTCGTCATAATCTCCAGACCTCACTCCTTGCTCAAATAGGAGTTGCTGAAAGCCGCACCTGGAAACAATTAGTCCAGCAAGGTGAACAGGCTGAGGAGATTGTTGCCCGCGTCAGGGCAGAAGAAGGCAAGCCTAGGCCGGAAAGGTCAACTAGGCGAGCGCCAGACACCTCCCTCCAGACGAAGCGGAAGGATAATTTGGCAACGGAGACCAAATCTCCCGCCAAGCCCCAACCAGGCAAAGCGAGTGGCTCTTCAAGCCAGCCCCGCGCCAACAAGCAGTATTCCTTCAAGGAGGAACATGTCGATTCGCTCTTCAAGTTACTCAACAAGAGCAACCGACTGAAGCTCCCTGAAATTAGGCGCCCAGACGAAGTCGGCAAGACCGACAATCCCAACTACTGCATGTACCACAGGATGTTGGGACATCCCACCAAAAGCTGCTACGTCTTCAAGGACATCCTTCAGGCTCTGATTGACGCGGAGGTGCTAAAACTCCGACCAGAGCAGAAGAAGGTGACGGCCAATGTGACGTCAGTCCTCCAGTTCGGGAGGCAACCTCCAACGCCTGCGGGGGTAGCTCCTATCCCAAGAGGAGAATTAAGAGTGGTCAACACCGACCCTCACCGGCAACAGGAGAAGGGCTTGGTACCCGTCCCTACACCTCAGGGGGAAACCATGTGGGTCCACCCTGACCTCGTCGATGAACAACAATGGACTACTGTGACCAACAGAAAGTCCAAAGGCAAGGCAAAAGCTTCATCGTGCCATGTGATCTGCGCTTCCTCTCGAGAAGCGGATACTGATGTTCCCTCGTTGACTGACTCAGAAGAGGAAACAATAGTCCTGGCCGCAGAACCCAGCCAATCGACGGCGGGGACCCGTTCAGGACAGGCATACTTGAAGCAGTACGGCGAGACGGTAGCGGCTCCTCCGCAACCAGCCGTAGAACCAGCCAAGCCCTCCACAAAACCACCTGTGGAGAAACAGAAAGAAACCCGGTTTTCTCGGGTTCTTTCAAAAGGTGCAGCGGAAGGATCCTCGACACCTTACCGCTTCGATGTCTTGGCTCAACTAGCCAACATCCCGGCACGCATCACCTTGTATGAACTCCTGAGGCTATCAAAGTCAACCAGAGAGGCTCTACAAGAAGCTTTGGCAAATGCTGAGGTCTTCATGACCCGCGTGCCAAGGGAGGAAGATGTAGAGGATTGCCTCCACGCCTCCCCAAATGCTCCCTGCATCACCTTCACAACAGATGACATGCAGGTTAAAGGGAAGCATGACCGACCCCTATACTTCACAGGATATATCGGGTCGTCCGAGGTAAATCGCATCCAGGTAGACCCAGGGTCCGCGCTGAGTATCATACCTCGCCGAGTCATGCAATTTCTGGGCATTCCTACCCATCGTCTGAGCCCTACCCAGACAACTATTTACGGGTTTAATGCCAATAGCTCCCGTCCGATGGGGAAGATCAAGCTCAAATGCCAGATCGGGAGCCTCAAGTCGGAAGTGACATGCTACGTCATTGACGCTGACACTTCCTACAACCTGTTGCTGGGACGACCATGGATTCACCGTAATTCCATCGTTCCCTCCACTCTCCACCAAGTCATGAAATACATTGACGAGAGTGGACAAGTTCAAACGTTGATTGCCGAAAGGCATCCGTTTAAAGGGGTTGAAAATTATTTCACGGACTCCCTCCTATATCAGGATCCTGAGGAGACTAATGAAACCCCGCAACCAGAGGAGCTAGACTCTGGTAATGAGGCTGACATTGAGCCTGAGAACGAAGAGTGCCTGTGGGAGTTGGAACCCTTGTAAAGAGCACTAATAAGCTCGATGTTGATAACACCACCGACGATGCGGGTGGTTGGTACATTAATGAAGATTTAGATTTTGCGTATTTTCCTGTGTATGTTTCCGATTCAATACCGTCGGATACTACTACCGACGTGGACGATGACCTCTGGTCGGCAATGGATGCTTTGACATCTTTGCATGTACCGGTGAAATCATCTTTCGGGACATACCAAGATAATGGTAATGCGCAAGAATCTATATTTATGGTTCCAGCCAGACGAAAAGGCCAAAGACCAATACTTTTTGGGCGAATCTCGTCTGAACCGATGCCTCACGAAGAATCGGAAGGCGAGGATGAATCCCCTCAGTTCAATCATTATGAACCGAAAGCGCTCAGAATGATGAAACGCATGGGATATGACCTAACCAACAGGCCCGGATTAAACTTCGGTAAAGGAAGGAGAACGCTGCTCCGGTCCTTTGTGCCGAAAGGGAAAGCACCTGATTATTATCATCAGACGCGCCGGGGGTTGGGCTATGTATCAACTCCAGTCCCATCAGCCTCTGATTCTCGAGAGTCGTCAGGTCACGATTGCTCTTCAGACACGTCATCGTGGGAGTCAGATGTCAGTGTCGGCAACATCTTCAAAGGGCTTTCAGTAAACATGGTTTCAACAGGCCATCTGGAAGATGAAGATGAAGAAATGACCCAACCTGATGCAGATCCTTGGATCAAACATTTGAATGCTCTTTGGGATATCCGCTTTGAGCAGCGTGAGCCACCCACAGAAGATAAGGTTGTTCAAATCAACCTAGGAGATGAGGCCAATCCCAAGCCCATTTTCATAAGTGACGGCTTGTCACCTTCGGAAAAGGAGGATCTAATATCTCTTGTCCAAGAGTATATAGACGTCTTCGCCTGGAATTATGAGGACATGCCTGGACTTGATCCTCAAGTGGCTATGCATCGCCTCAACATCAATCCGGACATGAAGCCTGTTAAACAACAGCAGCGACGGTTCCGTCCAGAGATAATGGAGGCAATTCAATCAGAAGTCAGAAAGCTTATTGATTCTGGCTTCATCAGGGAGGAACAGCATCCCGACTGGGTAGCCAACATCGTCCCCGTCACCAAGAAGAATGGGAAGATCCGGATCTGCATCGACTTCCGTGATCTAAACGAGGCCTGCCCCAAAGACGAATTCCCATTGCCAATCACGGATGTCATGATTGACAATACTTGTGGATTCGAGCGAATGTCCTTTATGGACGGGTTCTCAGGATACAATCAAATCAAGATGTATCCCGATGACGAAAAGCACACCTCCTTCAGGACACCTCTAGGGGTGTATTGCTACACCGTCATGCCCTTCGGACTGAAGAATGCAGGGGCAACATACCAAAGGGCCATGAACACCATTTTCCATCAGCAGATACGCAAAACGGTGGAATGTTATGTCGATGACATTGCAGTGAAAAGCCGCACTAAAGGTGATCACATAGCAGACCTGAAGGTGGTCTTCGACATCATGCGGGCTCATCAATTGAAGATGAACCCCACCAAGTCCTTCCTGGGGGTAGCCAGTGGCAAATTCCTAGGATTTGTTGTGACTTCCACAGGAATCCATTTGGATCCGGAGAAAGTCCGCGCTATCCAAGAGATGCAACCCCGAGAAGCCTCAAGGAGCTCAGGGGATTACAAGGACGATTGGCATACATCCGCAGGTTCATATCCAACCTTTCTGGGAGATGCCAACCCTTCACCAAGCTGATGAAAAAGGGCGTTTCATTCATTTGGGACGACGCTTGTCAAAAAGCATTTGAGGAGATCAAACACTACCTCACCCAACCACCAGTTCTTGCAGCTCCGGTGTCCGGAAAGCCTTTCTTGGTATATGTTCGAGCAATGGATCATTCCCTGGGAGCTTTACTAGCTCAGAATGATGATCAAGGACGAGAACAAGCAATCTACTACCTAAGTAGAACAATGATCGGAGCCGAACATCGGTACAACCCGATCGAGAAGGAATGTTTGGCGCTGGTGTTCGCTATTCAGAAAATGCGACACTATCTAGTAGGCCAAACTATAAATGTCATATCAAAAGTCAACCCTCTGAGGTTACTCATGACAAAGCCTTCCTCGTTGAATGGCCGGCTGGCAAAATGGGCTATATTGCTATCCCAGTATGATATGCACTTCCTGCCGCAGAAAGCCATTAAGGACAAGCGGTGGCGGACTTCCTAGCTGAGCACCCAGATCCAAGGGCAGCCAAACTCTATGAGGATCTCCCAGACGAGGTCGCCGAAGTTTGCCTGACTCAGACGTTGTTCGAAGGGCAAGTGTGGCAACTTTTCTTCGATGGAGCATCAAGAACAAGCCCAAAGGGACACTCAGTAGCGGGGGTGGGGGTAGTACTCATCTCCCCACAAAATTATGTGATTCCCCGAGCTATCTCGTTAACCGAGCCCTGCTCCAACAATGTGGCGGAATACAACGCTCTTTTGATTGGGATGCAATTCGCCGATGAGATTGGCGTTAAAAATCTCGAGGCGTACGGTGATTCTAAACTCATCGTCAGCCAAGTTCGCGGAGAGTATGAGGTCAGACATGAAGATCTAGTACCCTATTACAATGCGACAATCCACATGGCCGAGAGGTTTTCAAACTTCTACATCGACCATGTACCGCGCAGGCAAAATGCGCATGCAGATGCACTTGCATCCCTTGCTGCCTCCTTAGCCCTTCCAGCTGGAGCAATGGAGAAAGTATTCGTCTATAGCCATGACCTATACTGTCCAAAAATTTCACTCGGAGACTGCCCAGGGTCAACGGGAGATCATCACGACAAGGAAACACTTGAAGTGTCAACCGGTCTAGAGCCTAGAGACTGGCGATTCCCCTACATTGATTTTGTCTTATACGGCATCCTGCCTGAGGACGCCAAAGAGGCGGCTGCCATCCGAAGGAAAGCCCCCAAATTCTACTATAATGCGATTTCGCGAACATTGTATCGTCGATCGCATGACGGGATCCTGCTCCGATGCCTCTCATCAAAAGAAGCCCAAGGAGTATTGAAAGAAGCCCACGATGGTACTTGTGGAGCTCATCAACCTGGCCCAAAATTGGCACATCGACTCCAAAGGTTGGGTTACTATTGGCCAAAAATGATCGCCGATGCTGTCGCTTATGCTAAGAGATGTCACGCCTGTCAAATACACGGCGATTTCATCCATCAAGCACCAGGGTACCTCCACTCTACGACCTCTACCTGGCCGTTTGAAATGTGGGGGATGGACGTGGTTGGCCCTATCAGCCCACCATCATCGAAAGGACATCGGTTCATTCTAGCGATAACCGATTACTTCTCAAAGTGGGCTGAAGCCATCCCTTTGAAGGAGGTAAAATCGTCTAACGTGATCAAGTTCGTGAAACATCACGTTATTTACCGTTTCGGTGTGCCTCGGCGTATCATCCATGACAATGGACCCCAGTTCATCAGCCAGGCTTTCCAGAGATTCTGCGCGAAGTTCAGAATCCAGAGTGTGTCCTCAACGGCATACTATCCTGCTGCTAACGGTCTTGCAGAAGCCTTCAACAAGACTATTGGCAAGCTTCTCAAGAAATTTGTCTCGAAAAGTCAACGGGACTGGGACGACAAGCTGGGTGAATGCTTATGGGCCTACCGCACAACGGTGCGAACCCCAACTAAAGCCACGCCATTTTCCTTGGTATACGGATGCGAAGCCGTCCTTCCACTGGAAATCCAAATTCCATCTCTACGCGTCGCCTTGACAGCGGAGATGACGACAGAGGAGAAGCATCGACAGCGACTCCAGGAACTGGAGGCCTTAGACGACAAGCGTCTGCAAGCCCAACAGCAAATCGAGCTCTACCAGGCTCGAATCACCAGAGCCTTCAACAAGAAAGTTAAAATGCGAACTTTCAAGAAAGGCGACCTTGTCTTAGCCGTCCGAAGACCCATGGTCATGACGCACAAGACAAAAGGAAAATTTCAACCCAAATGGGAAGGACCATTTGTGGTAGAGTCAGTCTACTCAAATGGGTCATATCGCCTCATAACTTCAAATGGCGATACACTCATGATGCCGATCAATGGCAAATTCTTGAAGAAGTACTATCCTTAATAGTACTCTTCCTCCGATCAAGTTAAAAGTACACCTCTGATCAAACATCCGACGCCCTCGACGGCTAAGGATAGAGGAAAATGTTGGCCTTTAAGCCCGACATAAATCCTCGACAACTCATCATGCTGAGGGGAATAGCATGACTAGCCCAGCTCAAACGGTAGTTGGTAAAGGCATGTCAAACCCGTTGACAGCTGAGGATTTGCTAAAAATCCTAAGGGACACGTTCCCATTTGATCCGACGCCCTCGACGGCTAAGGATAGAGGAAAATGTTGGCCTTTAAGCCCAACATAAGTCTTCGACAACTCATCATGCTGAGGGGAATAGCATGGCTAGCCCAACTCAAACGGTAGTTGGTAAAGGCATGTCAAACCCGTTGATAGCTGAGGGTTTGCTAAAAATCCTAAGTGGACTTGATTCCACTCTTTCCTCCAAAATCCCTTACCAATTCTCATCCATAGAATGGTAGGACCACAAAATGCAATCATTACTACGTTAACACTATACCTCTGGTAATGAATACTCTTTGTCGAGTATAAACTTTGCTTGTTAACTCTCCATAGAGTAACAAACTCTCACATTTTGCCAAGTTAACACTACACCTCTGGCACTTCAAATTCCACTTGTCAATTCTCGTTCATAGAATGACAGGTCCTCAAATTATCTTCGGCATCAAGCCAATTCTTGTCAAGTTAATATCACACCTCTGACAAAACCGCTGTTTAAGTTAACATTATACCTCTAAGCAGCACTTCAAGTTTCTGCCAGGTTTAATATTACACCTCTGACAGTCACTTTTCTTCAGTCTTCCATATCGAAGCTGAAATGCATGATGCCAAGTTAACAATACACCTCTAGCATCTGAGTCATCGCTAAGTTCAACAATACACCTATGGCCATGACCTTTCCTCGACTTCCTTGTTCAAGCCGAGATGAATGATGCCAAGTTAACACTACACCTCTAGCATCCGAGTCATCGCTAAGTTCAACAATACACCTATGGCCATGACCGTCCCTCGACTTCCTCGTCTAAGTCGAGATGACCAATGCTAAGTTCAACATCACACCTCTAGCATTACCTCACTGTTAAGTTAAACATTACACCTATGACAGTGACATTCTGAGTTAAGTTAATATCACACCTCTGACTCACATCCTTGTCGAGTTAACACCACACTTCTGACAAGACTATCTCCAACCCGTTAAGTTAATATCACACCTCTAACGGTAAAAGCTTTACTAGATTCCTCGCGGGTCTAGTTTCACTTGTTATTCTCTTCAACAGAATAACAGGTCCACCTAAAGACATTGTTAGGTTAACATTACACCGCTGACAATGTTTTATCAAATTCCCCAGCTGACCTTGAATCAAGTCAATCCCAGACACTTGACAAAAGTTCACCCTCTCTGGGAGTACGCATTCCCCTGTCACTTTCTTTTATAAAGTGGCGGGTCCACCAAAATCATTCTTTTGCTTCTAAAACAAAACATTCAAGACAATAGAAAGAGGCAAAAAGAAAAGTGTCACTTTTATTGATATTCAAGCATATGAAAGTGATACAAAACGCTCTCTTATACAATAAGATTGAGTGTTACAATTAAGGAGTACAAAGAAGTCCCTCTCTCTCTCAGAGGCCGTACTCACTCCTTGAAATCGCATCTGATCCCAGGTGCACAATTGGAGCCGATTGCGCCATGGCGATGACGCAAAAGTCGAAAGCGCCCTAGCTGACTAAGCTAAGAGCAATGGTGTTCTTGAGGTCCAGCGGCAGCAGAAAGTCCTGCAACCCTTCATTCATCACCATCCCTTTCCCCAGCAGGCCATCCAACGGAGTGTCCTCGATGTCACTTCTGGAGTAGGGAGAGGAAGAGGATCTTTCCGCCACCGCAACCGCCGGACCCTCATCGCCGTCATGCATACCCTGACCATCTCTTGCCATCAGGCATGTTTGGTACAGGAGATCTGAAGAGACCTTGGCGAGGGTTGGGTCCTCGTCAGAGACATAATATATTCTCTCATAGGTGACGAGGACCATAATATATTCTCTCATAGGTGAACTTTGAACAAGCTCGCCGGTTGAAGCATTCTTCCAGGGGGCCAGCGAACCTGCAAAGAACAAATAAGAGAATCAGAAAATCTGGAACTTAGTATACTTTAACAAAAGAAAACTAAGTAACAGACGCGGCAGTCTTTAGAGACTTCAGACGCGGGTCAAAACTGTGCCATGCGCAGGATTCAAACGCGGCTTTGTCTGGCGTCCGCGCCTAAAAGCACAAGACGCGAAAAAGTGCAAACGCCGAAAATTGCCATCTCTCTGCTGGGTGAACAGGAGTTGCAAGATTCAGGTCTGAAACTTTGAATTCATCCAAGGCATTGGCTATAAAACGCGTCAAGACAATGGCTGTAAAACGCAATGAGCAACGCGCGCGTCAAGCGCCCGCGTTCAGAGGAGTTCAAATCAATGGCGCAAATTCCAGAAAAGGAATGCGCCAAGACTTCTTTCAGACGGTTACGCCAAGGTGCAGGCCTGGATGGGCTATAGATGTCATCAGGGTGACATACCAGCAGGGGCCTCTATCCAGAGCTGGCCTTTCCGCGTCCAAACGCAGGTGCACAAGATGATCCAAGGGGCTTTTCCTCCTGAAGAGACCAGACAGAAGCCTGAGAGCTTTGGGTCATCTTCATCCACAGAGTCACCATCACCCATGGAGACAGATCTCTGTCAGAAACTCTAAAGAAGGCGAGACTTCTCTCGGAGCAAAACAAAAGAAAACAATCCAAGTTGGATTATTGAAAAGGGGGCACACCCTATTTATAGGCAATTCTCAACAACTGCCATTAATGGTGCGTCAATCGGAACCGTCGCGCACGACTGTCAAAGCCCAATCAAAAACGGACGCGTGGAACGCTGCTTTGGAAACCGTCGAAGTGCGCCGGTTTCTCAACCGCCAGCGTCGGTTCTGCATGCAAGAGCATTAACGCCTAAATCCATTGAGAAGTCGACGCGTGGACAACTGCCTTGGGAAGCAACGGATGACCCGGAACCCCAATCGACAGTGAAAACTTGACGTTCAAAGATCTCCTAAAATCTTTTAAGTCAGATTGCACTAAACGCAGTTGGGAAAGCCGCGTCCCTTGAGCAGGCAAGGCTGCGTCTCTCGTGTCTGCTCGACCCGCGTCTTTCTTAGCAAGACAGATTCGCGTTATTCAGAACCGCGTTTCGCCTGGTGATTGACGCCGCGTCTCATTAAAAGGACTTAGCGAAATATCAGTTCCTATGAAATGATGACCGCGTTCCACCCTGTTATTGACGCTGCGTCTCACTCCATGGACTGACGGCCGCGTCTCACTTTATGGATCAATACCGCGCCTCATCTTTTGATTGACGCTGCGTCTCATCAAGAAGACCGCGTATCAATCTGTGATTGACGCCGCGTCTCATCAAAAGGACTTAGTGAAATCTAAGTTCCTAGTGAATGATGACCGCGTCTCACTCTGTGATTGACGCTGCGTCTCATCAAAAGGACTTAGTGAAATCTAAGGTGGACTGACGCCGCGTCTCATTAAAAGAACTTAGTCCTATCTAAGTTTAGTATTCGCAGCCAGTGATCAAGTTGGGTTCATCCGCAGCTAAGCAAAGAAGGTGGAGCCAAAAACTTCGAAACTTTTATATCAAAAGAATGATAAAAGTGGATACAAAACACTCTTGATAAATTGAGTGTCCTTTTCTTTACAAAAAGAAAAAGAAAAGAAGGCTAAATGTCCTGGTTCGCCAAGGAACGGATTTGTTCCCTAAGGCGGTGAATCTCGTGTTGGCGTGCCCTTTCAGCTTCCATAATGGCCTGGTTCCGCAGCTCCGCTTCGGATAAGAAATTTCTTGCGGCCAGCTGCGTTCGCAGAGACTCCACCCTGGAAGAATGTAGAGACAGACTCTCTTCAGCTCGCGCCTTAGCAGCTTGTTGCTCCTCAAGCTCCTCTTTGATGGTAACGAGCTTCTTCTCATTGAACGCAAGCACAGCTTCCGCCTTGGCAATGGTGTCCCGAGCCTTGGCAATGGTGTCACGAGCACTGACGATGACTTGCTCAGTGCTCTGCATGGTAAGCTCGGATTCCCTTGAATTGGCGGTTAGTCTTTGACATTCAGCCTGGGAATATTCGAGGCTGCGGGCCTCTGCAGCAATTTGTGCCTCCGCCTCCTGTCGCTCTTGTTCTTGAGCAGCTAGGAGCCTAGTCAAGGTGGCCTGGGCCTCATCAAAGGAGCCAGCATTTTCCAAAGACTCCAGCTCGTGCAGGTCATCTCCCAGTTGCTTCACCACCCGCAGACATGCCTCGGCAAGGGAGGGGCCTCCCGTTAATTCGATGTTCACGGCCATATTTTCGAGAAGCTTCTGGGCAAATTTGAAGGAGCTGCTCCCACGTAAGATGAGATCAATACATGATCCCATCGAAGCGAAGAATTGTTGCACCATCTGACGTGCCAGTTCCCCTATGTCTTCACCACCTGGGAAGCTTCCCGACCCCTTTTCTGTCACAGGATAGGGGATATAAGGCGGATCTTCTCGCACAAGAGTCGTGCCGGCCGTCGATACGGCAAGAGCAAGATTGGCCAATGGCGCTTCCGGAGGTGCTACCTCTGCAGGAACCTCCACGACCAATGATGGAGTAGTTAGCGCAACCTCCTCAGAAACCTCAATCGAGACCTGATCTGTGTGGCCTTCTGGAAGGGTACCGACCGTCGGACTCTCTACCTGAGCCCCCTCAGTCCTCTCTGCAAGTTATCGCGATGTTAGCCACAATGGTAGAAAAGCGAAACATTTAAAGCATCAGAGCTGCCTTACCGGGTTGGAGGTCCAGAGACGTCGAATCCTGCGGAGCGGAAGTCTCCTCGGCTTCAGCTGTAACCTCCTCGCCCGGCAGAGTGAGAGCCTCCTCAACCTCAGTGGTTGCTTCCCCTTCCGGCAAAATGGAAGGCTCCCCGATCTCAACAGTTGCCCCCTCTGAAGCCTCGATTCTCTCGGGCTGGGTCAACTCTTTCACCATCTCCTCGATACGCGAGGAGGTTGTAGCGTCGGCATCTCCGGCTGGCCCTGCAGCATAAAAGAAGAATGTTAGAACATCCTCTTCAATATGCAAAGAGAAAATTAGACAGAAGATGGAAAGAATACCTTCAGTAGGGATAATCGCCAGCGATGGTGCAGTCGATGGCTCGCCCCCATATATTTCCTCCTCCGAGATGTGGAAGAATTTGCTCTGATCAGGAAGAGCGGGTTCATCGCCATAGTTGACCTCGTCTCCAAAGGCGCTTTCCCCCGATAACGAAGAAGACGACAGCGCAACGCGAGGAAGCTCCGCAACAGGAGCCTTACCTCCAATCACCCCAGTGGTAGGACTAGGGTCAACTGCCCTAAGACTGGAAATGAAGACGCTAGGAGACCCCGACTGCTGTGCCTCGTCTCTCCCTTCATGAGCAGAAGAAGGCTCGGGTTGAGCTGAGATGCCTGCAATCTCAACATCCCCTCCAGTCATTATGTCGACCTCCAGTGACTCGTCCTCTTCGGCGGCGGTGGACTCGTCAACAAGCTCCCCTTCCTCCACGGTCTTGCTGTGCGACCTAGGAGCACGGACCAAGCTTGGGAAATCTTCATCTTCTGACGGTTCCTCAACCCTGACAAGGACGTCTTCAGGAGGAGCCTCAACTCCAGCAGAGATGTCTCCGGATTGAGAGACTTCAGCCGTTAAGTCCCTCCGAGCCTTCTTTGGGGCAGGCTCAGCAATAGAAGCAGAGCGTCGACGACGCTTGCTCACCACCTGCTTAGACCTCCTTGCCCGCGGCTCCTCCCTCGTGGCTGGTGGCTCCGCCCTTGTCGCTCGTGGCTCTGCCCTTGCCGGTCGCGGCTCCGCCCTCACTGCTGGGGGCTCCCTCCTCGATCGTCTCCCAACCTCCTTCTGAGCCTTCAGGTACTGGTTGATGAGTTTCGTCTGTTTACCAGACTCCGACCTCGCCTCGAGATCTGCATTGATGCTCTCAATGCATGAGAACTCCGGAACAAAATCTGGTGTCTGGTTGGCTTGGGAGTACCAAGTGCAGAAACTGAAGCTCGTACGGCACTTGGGCCCCTCGATAGGTAGACGGAATGTTGCTCCCGTCCCTCCGGCCACACTGTAGTACCAGGCCGAGCACCTTCAAACAGATTGCCTTCGAAGGCAAGTTGAGTATTGGGATTGCCGACGTAAAGTTGATCGTAGCCGAACTGTCGGGCGAAGCGACTCGGCATATACGGCTCAATAGTGCATGAAGTCCCTTGCCGGAACAGCACATATCCTGGCCGGATGTTGATCAACCACCAGAAGAGTCCCGCAGACAGTTGCGAGAAGCCATCCCGGCCAGTGACATCAGCAGACAGCTCCCCGAGAGCTACACCAGGAATCTCTGGAGAGCAGCGATTGAGCTGGTAATTCGTGGCGATTGATAGACGCTTCCGAACATAATAGATGTAGGCGTCACACCATTCCGAACGTTCCAGCCGCTGCACAAATGGGACATGACCCGCACCCCCACGCGCCGCCGTCATCAAGGAAGGGCAGTGCATCACATACCAAGCCATGAGGTACGTGTAAGGCAGCTCGATCCGAGGGTTGGGACGCTTCACCATTGGATTCCCCTCTGAGTCAACATATGGCTTTCCATGGGAATCAACAGTTTTTGGGGGTTCGCAGAAACTTTTGGTTAACGCCCGCAGCCCGCTCTGAATGCCAGCCGCTACGGCCGGAAGAAGGGATATGGGGCTGCCATGAGCCAGGAGCACCGCCGGGTATACCACGTCGGCAACAATAACTTCGTGTGGCAGCGTGGGCACCACACATCTCTTCAGCCACAACATCAGGAAGCCCGCCAACAGTGCTCGATCAGAGATGGGAGTCCGGGCTTGATGGTGAAAGCTTTCAAAAACCAAGTCAGGGTCGAAACCGTCCTCGTTCGACTCCGTGGTGTAGAAGCTGTTCGGAGCTTGGTCGATCCTGTCTTCAATTTCCCTATCGGAGCTGGGAGCCAGTCGGATTATCGGGAGGTCTTTCTTGTGGACATTGTTGAACAGATAACAAGCCCAAGACAACTGCTTGACTCCTCCTGACCTCCAGGCAGTTATCTGGCCGCAGATGTGGAAGTGGCACATCACCTCCCAGTAGGTCTCATATATTGCGGGAAACTCTTTTTCCAAAAAGTGGAGCTCCTTAGTGGTAGGGACATATTCCTCATAAGGAATGTCCCCTGACGCCAGCCCCGAAACCTCATGCAGCTCGTGCAGCGCCAGGCCCATCTCTCCAACCGGGGTGAAGAATGTCCCCGTCAGAGAGTTATATCGCTCCAGGACTCCGAAGAAATTATGAGAGCTTGGTGGGATACCCCACTGCACGGCCCTGATTGCTGGGTACAATCCCACACGCTCTAGCAGCTCCTTGAGTTCGATAAGGACGAAACCCACCATCCTGCCCCACCAAATATTCCCCGTAGAATGGATCCACCCATGCGCACGGAACTCGGTAGGATAGTCACCCTCCGCTTCCATAAACGAGTTAAGGAAGGTAGCGGCAAGCTGTGGTATCTCCCCGACCGGAACATCGGACTTGCGCGACGCGGGGAACAGGCCGACGGCTGACCTGTCATGACTATCATAGCGGTTTACCTTCTGGAAGCCAAAGTCACCAAGGGTGATTTCGGGGACATATTGGGAAATGTCCCATTCCATCTTCCGAGGGATGGACATGTGTTGGAAGTAGGACATCGGGAACATCCTCTCCATATCCGGAAGAAAGAATCTTCCGCCCTTTATCTGACGGAGCCATTTGTAAATTCCTTCAGACACGCGACGGCCGTCGTCATGGACGTGATCCCCGAAGAAGAAGGCAGGCTTCTCCAGCCTGACACCATCATCCGTTTTGAATGCGGCATCGGTCATAAGCGCCCGGAAGGTTCTCCTGTCAACATTGGAGAGCCTCTCCCTGCGATCTGGCGACTGGTCAGCAGTCACTGGGACACTCATTCTTTGCACGAAGGTCAAGCCCCGGTCGGCGCCTCCTACATGACCAAAGTGGCGTATCTTGGCGAGCGAGCCAGAAATATGTCGCACCGCAAAAGAAAAGGACACTTAGTCAGATACTTCATTAAAAGTAAGGAAAAATGCTAAGTGTTCATGACCCAAACGCAGAAGAAAAACTGGACGCAGGAATTATCAAAATTCGCGTCCAGACCTGCGAATCTGCGTCCAAACGCAGAAGAGATACTGGACGCAGAAGTTATCAAAACCCGCGTCCAGACCTGCAAATCCGCGTCAAGTGGCACAGAACGCAAGGATCAAATCCGCGTTCTGCAAACCAAGACCGCGTCCAGATCCTTCACAGTTAGAAAATTTCCAAGTGAAGGACCCGAAGTGCAGAGTTCACTGGCGTTAGGTCATCAAACCCGCGCCTCGGTTATCAACTCAAAGACCGCGTCCGAGACTGCGTCTGAGAATCAAACCGGTTCATATTCTGTGTTAAGAGTTTTTTTTAGGGTTCTCTAAAAACTTCCAGTAACGGTGAAGCTTAGCCAAAATGGCATCTTTACCTCGGAAAACATCCTGCACGGAGGAAGCGCCCCCTTGGGCCTCGGCAATGGTCGCCTTGGAGGACGACGCGGTCGGCTTGGCCTTGGGTGCCATTGGTGATCAGAGGTCAATGAAGAAGATGAGCAGTAATGGAGAAGAAGAACTCTCTTAAATCTCTGAGTAAGCGCGTTCGGAGAAGAAGACAAATCTCTCTAACTGTGGCCTTTTATAGGCACAAAGATTCGCGAAGATACGCGGCGTGTGGCCCGATAGACGCTGCAGCGAGTCGCCACGTGACGCGTGTAACCAGATCATTTCTGAACAGAGAAGATCATGCGTCGTGACCCCGCCGCGAGTCATCATTCGACACGTGGAGCAGTTCATTTAATGAACCGGGAAATCCGCGCGCCTAACGGAGAAAACCTCTCCGGTTCCCCAGGCCAGCTGGCGGCGTAATCATGACATGGCACAGATTCGCGCCCAAAGAACGCGCCTCTCCGATGGACATGCCCCGTCAGCATCACCATAAATGCACCCAGAAAGTCGCGTTGTGTCCAGAAAATCGCGTCTGCATCCAGAAGA
The DNA here is from genome assembly GCA_038442645.1 of Agave tequilana. NCBI lineage: Eukaryota > Viridiplantae > Streptophyta > Magnoliopsida > Asparagales > Asparagaceae > Agave > Agave tequilana. The sequence continues at coordinate 149,615 of JAVJIF010007445.1, read as the reverse complement.
CGCGTCTCTCTAAAATTCGCGTCCTCCCAAGCAGGCTAAACATCGCGTCTACCTCATGGAATATTAGTCGCGTTCCTATCACCAAAAAGACGCACCCCATGGCAGTCGCGTCTTTAAGGCAGTCTCTGCTTTTCAAAAAAAACCTGCGTTCGGCTTCTGCAAATCAGTTCAACAGTACACTGGCACAAGCAGAAGGCCAACCACTCCTGGTCAAAAGCGCACTCGTGACAGACTAAAAGCGATCGGGGAGGTTTAGACTGTGTATCTAAACACTCAACACGATCAACTCTGATGGCTTCAAAGAGTTCAACAGTACACTCACAAAGGCCAACTCCAGATAAGATCAAAACCCGGAGCATTAATAGTCCAGTCATAAAGGCGAACGCGGCTAAAATCCAAAGTATTCCGAAATCCGTCCTATTTAACTGCGGAATATCAAAAACTTTGGAGGGGGTTCTGTAGGCTGTCTAAAAAACAGACAAGCCTTTAAAAGCAGAGATCCAAGCTCAAGACGCGTTGGCTCGACACCCGCGTCTCAGCATCGGGATGCGTTGGCTCGACACCCGCGTCTCAGCATCAGGACGCGTTGGCTCGACACCCGCGTCTCAGCATCAGGACGCGTTGGCTCGATACCCGCGTCTCAGCATCAGGACGCGTTGGCTCGACACCCGCGTCTCAGCATCGGGACGCGTTGGCTCGACACCCGCGTCTCAGCATCAGGACGCGTCGGCTCGATACCCGCGTCTCAGCATCAGGACGCGTTGGCTCGATACCCGCGTCTCGGCATCAGGACGCGTTGGCTCGACACCCGCGTCTCAGTTGCAACTACCCGAAATAAGGGGCCAGTCACCGCACATGTAGCGGGAAGTGGCCCCTCATTGTGGAGCGTTTTCAGGGGGCACGTTCATCCCCAGGGACCTCTATAAATAGCCCTGTTGACATCAACAGAGAGATACACGCATAGAGAGATACACGCACAATCACCGGACGAAGGCATCACCAACAGAGAAGGAGAGAAGACTCTTCAGCAAGCTTACTGTGTACTAGCGGCTCTTTGCCTAGCTCCTCTTCTAGAGTTTTGGTAGATAGAGCCGAGTTACTCTCTCTACCGACCGAAGAGAAGATCCCCGACGGTCCAAACAGTCATCCGGTCAACGGAGAACAAGATTCACTCTCCACCGCCACACGAAGAACCCAGCATTAAACAAAGGGGGGATTCAAGACTCAACATCCTCCCTCCCTTGTAACCAGAAAGAAAGGAAAGTCTGGTTGTAATTGTTTCAACTGATTCAAGGAAATATTTTACACCCCGATTCTTCTCACCTAAAATCTCCTTCCGGGCACCTACACCTTTCGCTGCTTTGTAGCCAAAAGAGTAGGCATTGTGACCTCTGAGTCGTCTTCAAAGAAGCGTGTCAAGAAGAGCTTCTCTAAATAGCCCTAATTTTTAATGGAGCCTTCTGGGAGCTTCATGAACCATTCAAAGGCGAGCCCTTTTAGGGTGCCGATGAACAAACATGCCAAGATGGCATCGTTATCTACCATGTTCCCCGTCTGAGACTTAAGATATGTTGGTTCGGTGATCCTTTGCCGTCGAATGCTTGGAGGGTCGGAGCTTTGAACTTGGGAGGGTATGGAACAAGGTCTCACTCAGCTGGATATGGCCGGACCACTCTTGCTTCTGGGAGGCCTTTTCGATTAGTAAGAGCCTCGAGACGTTGCTCTAATTGATTCATTCTTTTAGAATGAACCCCTCCATGGTCTGGTTGTCTCTCTTTGGATGAGAATTTAGACGATCCAGAAATAGATTGCTCTTTCTCCTCACAATATATACAGAAGATGAGCTTTCTTCCTCTTTTCGTTTGCCTTTAGACTTTTTAAAGGAGGCTTTGTCGGTTGACTTTCTCTTGTCTTGAAGCAATTGTGCCAGCATCTGCTTGAGGGTATTGATAGATTCTTGTTGAGCACGAATCATCTCGAATTGTTCCTTCTGGACCTGGGCTTGCTGCTCAAAACGCCTGGCTGTCTCCTCAGGAGTATTTATCTTGTATATAAAGCCCTCCTTCTCTGTGGAAGAGTTCGAAGCCTGTGGCTCTGCAATAGCGGAATGCGAGTCATTTACTTCAATGCCCCGAGCCAGGGCACTGTAATTGATCAGGGCAATTACCTCAGTCCGAGTGCGAGTATGTCGGTACACTCCTTCTGGTTCTGTGTCAGACTCGTCGGAGCTGACTATAGGTTACTTTCCCCTACTCCTGCTTGTCATGTTTGCAGTGATTTCAGGGTACTCGGTGTCAGAGAAAGTCCTCCTTCTGTGAGAGCGATTTTTTTAGCTGATCGGGGAGCTAGAGTCAGCTGTCTGAATCTAGACTGCTGGCTTACACGTGAACTGCAACGGCACTCAGAGAGCATTATGATAAGCCGTTCGCAGCAACACGATGGAGTGATCCGACTAGCACTTCTCTTCCTTGTCAAATAATCTCTTAAATCCATGGGAGGGGGATCACAGAGATTAGCCTCAGATTGTCTAGGGTTTTTCAACTTGCGAGAGTTTTTCTTACTTCGCAAAGTTGAGACGCAAGGTTCTAAGACGTGGGGCTCATGAACACAACTCCTGCGTCGTGACTCTGGAACGTGAGTCTGGCGTCTTTGCTGAGAAGAGACGCGGCTCTCGTGTTGTCGATTGTCGCATCTGGATAGAGATGCTTGAGAAACACAGGGCTGCTGGATCCTGCGTACAGAGGCGCGGGTCTCGTGTCTTTAACAAAGAGCACGGACTTTGCGTTGCTGTTTGTGGCGTTTAGGAAGCGGTGCTTCAGAAATGCGAGCTTGGTGAATCTCACGTTTAGGTTACCAAACGCGTACTTCACGCGTCTGACATGGTTCAGAAGAGACGCCGATCTGAACCTCACGTCTTACCTCTGTTGGACAAACTATTGTTCCAACTTGTAGTTGACGCGTACGCCGCCTCTGTCGCCGCTCGGCATTCCGGTTATGTCGTGTGGGTTGAAGGGAACCCGCGGTAACCTGGCACTGAGGAAGGGGATGAACAGGCTGAACATCAAGAACGTTAACCACGACGGTCTCCTGAAAGACGTTGACGCGGGCGTTACGCATGATGCGATTAGCCACGACATCCTTCTCATCGATCGCGTCTGAGAGGATCTCAGAGTGGACTTGAGAGCAAATCCCCGAAGAGACTTTTCGGTAGACCCGCACCTTTAGGCTCTTGGAGCCGAAAAAGAGGAACTCTTCATACTTCGCCTGGTTGAATTCTACGACAAGTGATTTGAACATTTTTCCCATACAGGTGACGTCACCTTGCGCCACAACTTGCTCGTCAGTAGAGAAAGTGTCCCCAGCGGAGTAGCCATCTCTTGTTTGGTGGGAGAAAGATCCTCGTAAAATTTCCTAAAATCAAATGAAAGATTACAACGGATTAATACTCTGACTACAAGAGAGGGAAGATGTTCAAAATAGAATCTCCCTTTTGTTTAGTGCTGGGTTCTTGGTATGGCGGTGGAAAGTGAATCTTGTTTTCCGTTGACCACGTGAACGTCAAGACCTCTTGGGAATCCTTTCTATGAATAGCAGACGGAGTAACATAACTCCTGTCGACTAAGAATCTCAAAGAGATTGTAGGCAAAGATTAACTTGTACGCAGCAAGTTGTTCGAAGAGTTGAACTCTCTCTTTCTTTTCAGTAGAAGTCTTGGTGCTTTTACAGCTCACAAGCGAAATTTTTTTCCAAGAATTATCTGATCGATCGACCCCTCCTCCATAGCAAACGGGGTTATTTATAAAGGTTTCAGAGGTAAACATGCCCCCTAAAAATGCTCTATAATGGGGGTTAACTTCCTCATTATGTGGGCAGTAATTGACCCAATAACGAGAGTAGTTATAACCGAGACGCAGGTTTCGACCCTCGCGTCTTGGTGCCGCAGTGATGCTGAGACTCAGGTTTTAACCCTCACGTCTTGGTGCTGCCGTGATGCTGAGACACGGGTTTCGACCCTCGCGTCTAGGTGCTGCCGTGATGCTGAGACGCGGGTTTCGACCCTCGCGTCTAGGTGCTGCAGTGATGGCTATGATTAGCCCTGCTTCTGGAGTTTGGACTCTAATTTTTGATGACTTATCTTTAGTAATTTTTAGATAGCCTACATGAACATCTTAGGAATTTTTGTTGTATATGTCCTGGCACATCTTGTATGCATGTAGGTGAGTTAGTTCGGATATACAATGGGTAGATATATCTATGTAATGCCCTTGTATCCATTTTCATATATATATATATATATATATATATATATATATATATATATATATATATATATATATATATATATATATATATATATATATATATATATATATATCAGAAATATGTATATCAGCTGATAGCTGAGACTCTCTCTCAGCCTGCGGTGACGTGGCACAATATTTGCCACACCACTAAGTTGCTGCCCGCTTATTGGAATAAGTTAAATTAATAAATGCCCCTCGGTAAAAGGTACTTGTTCCGTAATTGTTTATTATTATTTTTCACCCTATTTTTTTACCGCTCTTTGTCAGATTTAGGGTTTCATTTTCCTGCCATAAAGTTGTTTCTGAAAATAGCAATTTCCGGATCAGATTTTTATCCTTTTTATTTAATGTCGACGTCGGAGCAGTCCACTTCTCCTGCCAATTCTGGTCGCAGTCGTAAGCGATCTCTATCTCCCGATCTAAATATAGACCATATATCATCTGGTTCAACTTTCTCTCAGAATATTGAAAGTATCGAAGGGTTGAGATCTTTGCATGCTGATCAAGAGGTTTTATTTTATTAATTTTCCCCTGCAATTTTTTAAATGTAGAAGATTTTTGTGTAGCGTTTATGGAACTGCGACCTAGATTTTATTTACAGAATAATATAATCACTTGTTCCAAAGTCTTTTTTCAGAAAGAATTTCACAATTTTTTTAAATGTGATCTCAATCGCACCTATTTAATTTAATACACTAAAATTTACGAACTGCGACCAGTAAGTTAATACACTAAAGGTTAAGAACTGCGACCACGATCGCAGTTTGTATTAAAAACATTTTTCGACTGTAAAAGCTATTTTTATAATTGCGACCTTAGTCGCAGTCTTTTTTTTATAATTCTTACTCGTGTCCGTGTCAATTATATCTATTTTAAACACTAAATTTAAAGAACTGCAACTTAAGGTCGTAGTATATACTAATGAGATAGTTACACAGTTATTATTCACGTTTTTAAAAAATCTGGACATACGGAAAACTGCGACTACGATCGCAGTATTTTATTTAGAAGTTATACATTTCTTTACATCTGCGACCTTGGTCGCAGTTTTAGAAATTACAGTTCAGACGTGTGATATTCAATTATTTGTTTTTATTTAGTTCAGCAATTTATTTTGTAGGATCTGAATTCACATGGAGAAATGTCTGGAAGCTCAAATCTTTTTGTAGGGAAACAGCTTTTCACAGATGAGGAAGCATACAATTTTTACAATTCTTATGCAAGGAACAGAGATTTTGTCGTAAGAAGAAAAGGAATAGATAAGTCACGGAGGCCTTCTCATGGAGTTATTTGCAAAAAATTTGTTGCAACAAGGAGGGTGTGAAGAAGTTGTGTGACAAAAGATAAGATGAGCTTAAAGTCAACCGTCGAATTGACACTAGAGTAGCGTGTCCTGCTGAGATGCATGTTCGTATTCGTTAAAGAAATAAAAAAAAATAAGACTACGACCTTAGTCGCAACAGACTTTAATAAATTATAATACACTACGACCAAGGTCGCAATGATATTTTACACTGCGACTTCGGTCACAATTTTCTAATTAAACAAAATAATTTACCAATTATATCCTTTGTTTCTTCATACAGCAACCAAGGTCACAGTGTAATATATCAGTGTCTACTTAATCCAATTTAGTAGAATATAATACATTGCGACTAAGGTCGCACTGTAATTTTGTAATTAACCAAAATAATTTATCATGAAGGGACCTTTATATCATCATACCGCGACCAGGGTCGAATATTCAATCACGCTAACTTAGGTAACAGACTGCGACCATACCCCCATAAAGGAGAGAACGAACGGCAACACTCCGACATCAGTCGCAGAGTTTTAGAAAAAAAAACGTTAAAAAAATGAAAGTGAATAATTTTTAAAACAAATAATTTTTAAATGTCTACGACCAAGGTCGCATAGACCTAAAACGCTAGTTCAGACAACTGCGACCCAAGTTGACATAAAAGGGAATAAAAAAAATTGACCATGGTCGCTGTGTTACAAAATTTAAAAATTTAAAAAGCGATTCATGATCGCAAGTTTGCGAATTTTTCTCTCTTATTTGCGACTATAGTCGCAAGTTTTAAAAAAAATATTTAATTATTTTTTATAAAACCAAAAAACTGGAAAATTTTAAAAAATCAAAAAATTTTAGTAAGAATACAGTTCCTCAGACACTTTTAATTTAAGTTAAGTTAAAATAGGAATATTTCTAAAAAAAAAGTAAAAATGGAATCAAATCTGAAAAAATAACTACTAAAATTTACATTCCCTAAAAAAAAATTTCTGGGTTTCCATATTACCTTTTTTCGCGGATTATTTCTTTGGAGCCATCTTTAGCAGATATTTTTAAAAAAAACTAAGAAATATTGGGAAACAATGGCACTAATCTTTTCGGATTGAGCAATTAAAAATTTAGATATGTAAAATTTTTTGAAAAGAAAGGTTTTACATACAGTAAAAAGTTGTGAGTGAGGGTATTTTCGTCAAAGGATTGTTGAAGTGACTGATACTAACTCGGGCAGGAATTTTTTGATTTTTGTCTGCCAAAATTAATGTCAAATTCGTGGCTATTATGTTGTCACGTCCCGCCGGCTGAGAAACTCTCTCAGCTGTCGGCTGAGATACAGTAACCCCTATATATATATATATATATATATATATATATATATATATATATATATATATATATATATATATATATATATATATATATATATATATGAGAAAAATGTATATCAGCCTGCAGCTGAGAGAACTCTGTCAGCCTGCGGTGACGTGGCTCAAGATTTGTCACGCTACTAACTTGAGGCCCGCTTATAGGAAGAAGTTAAATTACTAGATACCCCTTATGAAAAGCTACTCTGTCGGTAAAAGACAGTGGATATGTATAGTTTATTATATTTTTATATTTTATGATGTTATTCAATTTTTGTGACAATTATCTTTTATAACTGCGGCCCAACATTTTTTTATTAAATCACGAAACTAATTTGATTGCTTCTTTAATTTTTTTATCTGATTTGATATTTAATGATTTTAATATAGTCGCAGTTTACTTTTTTTCGCATGTAATTTATAATGCGATCAAGGACCCGACTATGGTCGCAGTACTTAACGAGAGCGATAGTATAATCGCAGTTTACGTATTATTTTATATTTTTTGTTCTTCATTTCTGACTGTTGTCTGTGAAAATCACCTAGAGGGGGGTGAATAGGCGATTATGCTAATCAATGCACACTTAAAAAAAATATGATACAACAAGTGAATATAACTATGAAAATGAAGAGCAAGTACAATGTTGCAAAGAAAATGTGAATCAAGTAGATAAAGCAATGAATATAAAGTTAGCAAGAATTAAGAGCAAGTAAGAACAAGTAAACCAAACGCAAACACGAAGAATTTTTCCGAGCTTCGAGCACCCAGCTCTACGTCCCCGCCTTCACCCAGAAGGATTTCTAATAACTACAACTTCACAAAGAGGTTACAAATACACCGGAGTACCCAACTCCTCAATCTCAAGTACAAATTCTCTCTTAGTGATCAAAAGACCACAAACTATCTTTTGCAAACGTCTCTTTCCCTTACAAGAGTCCTGTAGAGTAATGGTTAGAATTGAAGCTCAAAATAGTGTAAGTGAAAAAGGAAATGAACTAGAGAGAGTTTAGAAAATGAAACTTTAGCGATGAGAGAATCTTCAGCACAAAAACCAAGGACCAAACTCTCTTGAAAACTTTTGAAGACTTTGAAACTTTTGTATATAGCTTGATTGTTTTTCTTGTTGTTGAAAACATAGCCCTAATTACCACTATTTATAGGATAGGGTTAGGGATCAAAAGGTAAACACATATAATATCAATAAGGAAGATTTTGACCCATAAAATATCCCCTAAATACGTTTAAAAACGAAAAACACGAATTTAAAACGTGTTTAAAAAACTAGCTGTTATGTCTGAAACGGCTACCTCGGTCGGCCGGCCGGTCGGCCGTGATTCAAATAAAAAGAGCCGTTGCAGGCTATCGGTCGACCGCCCGGTCGGCCGAAACAAACAGAGAGTAGCACCACTTCAGTCGGCCCGCCGCCCGGTCGACCGAAGGGCTCCGGTCGACAGTCCGGTCGACCGGTAAACATGCACACTGATACATCAAAACAGACAGAATACCAGTCGACTGGGTCGGTCGACCGGTTTGACCTGACATAGTGACGGTCGACCGGTCGGTCGACCGGCTCAGGCCAAAAGCTGAAACACAAACACAATTTTAAGGAGATTTTGATATGTAATAAAATATTTTTGATATGAAACATGTATAATGCCTAAAATTGAGTTTATAAACAAAAGTCTTGTATTAAAATATTTTGTATATCTTTATAGGGAATATTTCTAGGAAATGCATGTGCGCAAAAACGTGTGTGTTGGAATATAGAGCTTCAATCCTAATCACTATTCTTTAACAAAACTAATGAATTATCTTGCGCAATCTTGAAGTCTTGAGCCATGAAAAAGTCTTGCTAGAGCCCTCTCTTCTATGATCCTTCCTTGATGTGCCATAAGACTTCTTTACTCCATGAATCCTAGAAGATCTTGCAATAGCTAAGCAATGGCTTCCAAACATGGTACAAAACCTGAAACTTATCTTGAACAAACTTATTAGTACCAACTAGCTCTTATTTGTTTTGTTATCATCAAAACTCTAAACAAATGGAGAGTGTAACCTTTTGGGCCAACAATCTCCCCCTTTTTGATGATGACAAAACAAATAGGCTATTTTTAAAAATAAAGGAGAGATCTAAGCTCCCCCTCAAATTATGCTATATTTAAACAATGCAATATGCAAGCAAAAACCATGAAACTAAAAATCATGAGGTATAAAACACTTGCAAAACTATAAAACACTTGCAAAACACACAAACTTTAAGTACAAGAAAATCAAAAACACTTTGTAAAAACAAAAACAATACAAACTCAAACCTTATTCTCCCCCTTTTTGTCATACATCAAAAAGGATAAAAACTTTTATTCAATAACACAAATATTTAGTTCACCACAAATAAAGGAGAATCTAGCAAAATCAAGTGGTTTAGTAAAAATATCGGCAAGTTGCAAATCCGTGGAAACATAATCAATATCTATATCATCTTTCTCAAAATGATCTCTAAGAAAGTGATACCTAATCTTAATGTGCTTGGTCTTACTATATTGATTTGCATTTTTGGTCATATGAATAGTACTAGTATTGTCACAAAAAATTTTTATATGATCATAATGCAAATCATAATCAAGGAGAGTATGTTTCATCCAAAGGACTTGTGCACAACAAGCCCCCGCTGCAACATACTCCGCCTCGGCAGTTGATAGAGCTACGGAATTTTGTTTCTTAGAGGACCATGAAACAAGACAATTACCAAGAAATTGACATGTCCCACTAGTACTCTTTCTATCTACTCTACAACCCGCATAATCAGCATCCGAATAACTTGTCATTGAAAAATCTCCGGTTTCGGATACCATAGACCCATTCCAATTGTGCCCTTAATATAACGAAAAATGCGTTTTACTGCAATAAGATGGGACTCTTTAGGACACGATTGGAATCTAGCACAAAGACACACACTAAACATTATGTCCGGCTTACTTGCCGTCAAATACAAAAGACTACCTATCATGCTTCTATACAATTTAATATCAACATTTTTACCTTGGTCATCCTTATCAAGCTTGGTTGTAGTTGCCATGGGAGTGTTGCAAACTTTTGAGCTTTCAAGTCCAAACTTCTTTACGAGTTCTTTTGCATACTTGGCTTGACATATGAAATTCCCATCTTGCAATTGCTGGATTTGGAGTCCAAGGAAGAAATTCAATTCACCCATGGAAGACATTTCAAACTCACTTTGCATAACCTTTTCAAACTCCTTGCATAAAAACTCATTAGTAGAACCAAAAATTATATCATCAACATAAATTTGCACAATTAAAATGTCATTATCAACATGCTTAGTAAAATGAGTTGTGTCTACTTTGCCTTTAACTAAATCATTTGAAATGAGAAAACTAGAAAGCCTTTCAACCAAGCTCTTGGAGCTTGTTTCAATCCATACAAAGCTTTATCAAGTTTAAAAACAAAATTTGGATGAACATGATCAACAAAACCAGGAGGTTGTTTAACATAAACTTCTTCATTTATAAAACCATTTAAAAATGTACTTTTCACATCCATTTGAAAAAGTTTAAATTTTTAAAAGATGCAAAAGCTAGTGTTATCCGTATGGCTTCAAGCCGTGCTACGGGTGCAAAGGTCTCCTCAAAGTCAATTCCTTCAACTTGAGTGAACCTTGGGCCACTAACCTAGCTTTATTCCTAATGACATTTCCGAACTCATCCAACTTATTTCTAAAGATCCACTTAGTACCAATTATTGGTCTATCGTGGGGCCTAGGAACAAGATGCCAAACTTGGTTGCGCTCAAATTGATTGAGTTCCTCTTGCATGGCTAGCAACCAATATGAGCCCGTGTCGGCTTCGAGAATACTTTTGGGTTCAAAATGAGAAATGAATGCAAAGTTACCACATAAGTCATGGAGCTTGGAGCGAGTTGTTACCCCCTTAGATACATCACCTATGATGAGTTCCTTGGGGTGATTTGTAGCGTATCTCCAATCTTTAGGAAGTGGTTGAGAATCTTTTACTTCATCCTTATGAATATCACTAATGGGTTCTTGCTTTTCTTCTTGAGCGGGTGAATCCTTCAAGGATAGTCTCTCCATGTCTTCACCTAATGGGTCAATTTCTATAACATTCTCAACAACCACATTAGATTCTTCAAATTTAACATGCATGGATTCTTCAATGGTAAGGGAAGATCTATTGAATACTCTATAAGCTTTACTAGTAGAAGAATATCCAACAAAAATAGCTTCATAAGCCTTAGCATCAAATTTACCCAAGTTATCTCTAGTATTCAAAACAAAACACTTGCATTCAAAAACTTTGAAATATGAAACATTAGGTCTTCTAGAATGATACATTTCAAAAGATGTTTTGGAAGAATTTTTACACAAATAAATACGATTTGATATGTAGCATGCGGTGTTTACGGCCTCGGCCCATAGATATTGAGGGAGGTCATATTCACTTATCATTGTCCTAGCCATCTCTTGAAGTGTTCTATTTTTCTTTCTACAACTCCATTTTGTTGTGGAGTTCGACATGACATTTCATGCTTAATTCCCTTTTCATCACAATAAGTCATGAAGAGTTGGTTAACAAACTCACCACCTCTATCACTCCTTATCTTCAAAATCGAAAAACCTTTTTCTTTTTCAACCCTTTTTCGAAAAATCTTGAAATGAGAAAAAGTTTGATCTTTATTTTCCAAAAAGAAAACCCAAGTAAATCGGAAAAAATCATCAACTAAAACAAATGCATATCTACTACCATTTAAGCTTTTAGTTTCAGTTGGTCCAAAAAGATCCATATGAATTAATTCTAATGGCCTTGTTGACATGATATCCTTGATTGGTTTGAAGGAAAACTTAGTTTGTTTCCCACGTTGGCACGCACCACAAATGCGGTCTTTTTCAAATTTCAAGTAAGGAATACCCTTCACCAATTCCTTAGAATTAATCCTAGAAAGATGTTCAAAAGATGCATGTCCTAATCTTCTATGCCAAAGCCAAGAATTTTCATCAAAAACATTTAAGCATTAGTAGAACAATCCAAATTAAGCATATCAATAATATAAACATTATCATCATGAAATCCGGTGAGAATACAATCATTGGTTTTGCAATCAAAAATCTTGCAGGAAGAGTCATCAAAAATAACTTTAAGTCCACGATCACAAAGTTGACTTATACTAAGCAAGTTATGTTTTAAACCATCAACAAGAACAACATTTTCTATAATAGGAGATGCACCAATTTGAATGTTACCTATACCGATGATAGTACCCTTGGAGTCATCCCCGAAGGTGACGGTGTCACCTTCCATGTACCTTGATAGGGTTGTAAAGTTGTTGATATCCCATGTCATGTGTCTCGAACAACCACTATCAAGGTACCACCGCTCCTTACGTCTTGGAGCCTTGGTGTGTACCTACATCAAATAGCTTAGGATTTAATTTTGGTACCCACATTTTCTTGGGTCCTAAAGGATTAGTGCCATGAACCCAAACAAGATTATTTGATCTATTTACTTGGTCATAACAAAACTTAGCCAAATGTCTATTCTTACCACAATAAGTACATCTATACACTCTACCATATTTAAAAGCATAGTGTGTGTGAGACTTGTGAACATGTGTGGATTTAACATGAGTGTTGTGTGAAGTGTGAGCATGAGAAATCTTTACATGAGAATCTTTAGCATGAGTAGTGTGCTTTTTAAAAAAATTTCTTCAAGTTTCTTAGTGTTAAAAGCACAATCTTTCAAAACCTTCTCAAAATTAACCATTTTAGTTTTTAAAGAAGAAATTTCTTTTTCATCAATCTTAGGAAATTTTGCTTTGCAAGCAACTTTATAATCACTAAATTCTTTTTGAATAGAAATGAGATTGGAAGAAATTTTATCTTTTTCTTTAGAAACCATAGCAAGTTGATTTTTAAGAAAAGCAACTTCCTTTTCCAATTTTGAACACTCAATCTTTTTATTATCATATGTTTCGGAGAGTTCAACAAAAGCATGTACAATAACTTCTTTAGATAACTCATCATCTTCATCAAGAGGTTGTGGGGTTACCTTTGGTGTGTTTGCCATGAAACACATGTTCGCCGTGTCTACCTCGTCTTCGGATTCGCTTTCCGAATCCCATGTGGCTTTGTAGGCTTTCTTTTCGATCGGCTTCTTTCGACAGTCCGGTCGACCAGTAAACATGCACACTGATACATCAAAACAGACAGAATACCAGTCGACTAGGTCGGTCGACCGGTTTGACCTGACATAGTGACGGTCGACCGGTCGGTCGACCGGCTCAGGCCAAAAGCTGAAACTCAAACACAATTTTAAGGAGATTTTGTAATAAAATATTTTTGATATGAAACATGTATAATGCCTAAAATTGAGTTTATAAACAAAAGTCTTTGTATTAAAATATTTTGTATATCTTTATAGGGAATATTTCTAGGAAATGCATGTGCGCAAAAAACGTGTGTGTGGAATATAGAGCTTCAATCCTAATCACTATTCTTTAACAAAACTAATGAATTATCTTGATCAATCTTGAAGTCTTGAGCCATGAAAAAGTCTTGCTAGAGCCTTCTCTTCTATGATCCTTCCTTGATGTGCCATAAGACTTCTTTACTCCATGAATCCTAGAAGATCTTGCAATAGCTAAGCAATGGCTTCCAAATATGGTACAAAACCTGAAATTTATCTTGAACAAACTTATTAGTACCAACTAGCTCTTATTTGTTTTGTTATCATCAAAACTCTAAACAAATGGAGAGTGTAACCTTTTGGGCCAACAGTCTGATCCTCCTATGAACTATTAAATTGGTTTTTACATATAGTATGCGATCATAGACTGCGACTATGGTCGCACTACCGCGACTATGGTCGCAGTACTTAACGAGAGCGATAGTATAATCGCAGTTTACGTATTATTTTATATTTTTTGTTCTTCATTTCTGACTATTGTCTGATCCTCCTATGAACTATTAAATTGGTTTTTACATATAGTATGCGATCATAGACTGCGACTATGGTCGCACTACCGCGACTATGGTCGCAGTACTTAACGAGAGCGATAGTATAATCGCAGTTTCGTATTATTTTATATTTTTTGTTCTTCATTTCTGACTGTTGTCTGATCCTCTTATGAACTATTAAATTGGTTTTTACATATAGTATGCGATCATAGACTGCGACTATGGTCGCACTACCGCGACTATGGTCGCAGTACTTAACGAGAGCGATAGTATAATCGAAGTTTACGTATTATTTTATATTTTTTGTTCTTCATTTCTGACTATTGTCTGATCCTCCTATGAACTATTAAATTGGTTTTTACATATAGTATGCGATCATAGACTGCGACTATAGTCGCACTACCGCGACTATGGTCACAGTACTTAACGAGAGCGATAGTATAATCGCAGTTTGCGTATTATTTTATATTTTTTGTTCTTCATTTCTGACTGTTGTCTGATCCTCCTATGAACTATTAAATTGGTTTTTACATATAGTATGCGATCGCACTACCGCGACTATGGTCGCACTACCGCGACTATGGTCGCAGTACTTAACGAGAGCAATAGTATAATCGAAGTTTACATATTATTTTATATTTTTTGTTCTTCATTTCTGACTGTTGTCTGATCCTCCTATGAACTATTAAATTGGTTTTTACATATAGTATGCGATCATAGACTGCGACTATGGTCGCACTACCGCGACTATGGTCGCAGTACTCAACGAGAGCGATAGTATAATCGCAGTTTACGTATTATTTTATATTTTTTGTTCTTCATTTCTGACTGTTGTCTGATCCTCCTATGAACTATTAAATATGTTTTACATATAGTATGCGATCATAGACTGCGACTATGGTCGCACTACCGCGACTATGGTCGCAGCAGTACTTAACGAGAGCGATAGTATAATCGCAGTTTACGTATTATTTTATATTTTTGTTCTTCATTTCTGACTGTTGTCTGATCCTCCTATGAACTATTAAATTAGTTTTTACATATAGTATGCGATCATAGACTGCGACTATGGTCGTACTACCGCGGACTATGGTCGAAGTACTTAACGAGAGCGATAGTATAATCGCAGTTTACGTATTATTTTATATTTTTTGTTCTTCATTTCTTACTGTTGTCTGATCCTCGTATGAACTATTAAATTGGTTTTTACATATAGTATGCGATCATGGACTGCGACTATGGTCGCAGTACCCTCGACTGCATTTTTCTTGATGAATTTTTTTGCTAAGTTAAATGTAATAACGGTGAATAAGTACTGATTCTATAGTCGCAGTTTACGTATGTTTTTATATGTTTGCTTATAAAGTATGAATTATTTTTACCTATTGCATGCGTAGTAGCACTGCGACTATGGTCGCAGTGTTAATAACAGCAGTCGCAGTTTGATATGTAATTAAAAGAGCTTATAAGTTAATATAGTGAGAAAGAGACCTTACAAAAAAAGAGAATTAAAAGCTTTTAAAAGAAGACAAAATAAGGTTGAATATCAGAAGATCAGGAAATCCTAATCCTCGTCAATATCACCATCATAAGCAGATTCGTCGTCTTCATTCTTCTGCTCTTCTTGTTCATCACTTATTTCCTCATCATCTTCCTGTTTTTGAGGTTTTTTGATTTCATTGATAAACTCCCAGAATGGATCGTCTTTATCAAGCTCTTCGTCTGACCCGTTGCGGGAAAGCGAGCCTACAGCATCAGAGGACATGCTTTCATCAAGCATGTCTCCGTCAAGTGGCAGAGGAATAATGTCTTCCTCACTAACCCACATGAAATCTTCATTATCCTCATGAATAGGAGGATCAGTTAATACATTATTTGATGTAGTGAGATAGTTAAAAGGAGTGAAGTCCAGACTGGTATCAGATTCACTAGAATATCCTGAAGAAAAATGACCGGTGGGGGAACGATTGAAGTTGAAATCTAAGTGTTCAGAAGAAGAAGATGGGGAAGACATGATTCAAGAATGAATTGTTTTTAGGTATGAGATAATATATTAGTTACAAGCATTATATAAAGGTCAATATTGTGGAAGAACATGAATAGTAATAATAATTGTTATAGGTGAGGGTTGAGTATGGTAGGAAGTGATAAAAAAAATGAAATATTTAATTGAAGATTTATTGCGAGAGAATCCGAAGAGTTTCTTTTTGCCAGAGGTTTAATACTTGAAGTACAAATTAACTTTTTATAGAATTGTTTGCCTATATTTTTAGATTACGTATGGCGCACATCTTTCCTTTATTGATATTAACATTATTGCATCTCTTTTTCTAGACTGTTGTTGTATCATGGTAGAAAGAATATTAATTACTTTCATTTAATACATAAGGCATGCGAAAGAAGATTGCGACTTTGGTGGCAGTACTGAAGGAGGTCGCATTGCTGTACGATAGAATGCGACTAGGGTCGCAGACGTTATATAAAAAAGTTTTGTTATACTATGACTGCAACTAGTGACTGCGACTGTGTCGCAGTTGTCATATAAAATTGAAAGTTATATTGTATTAAGTCTGCGACCATGGCATGTTTTTTAAATTTTCAATGTTTCTGCTTATTTTACATTATGTTGATCCAAATTTTTTTTAATTATAATTTTCGTTGTAGTAAAATTACGAATTTTATAACTGTAGATATATTCAACTGAAATTTTGTTTGTTGATGACTTTATTCCAGTTTAGAATTAAAAAAGGGGTATTTTTGTCAATTTGTTTCACGATTGTTTAGGCGGGATCTTTTTATTTTTTTGGCGCCTACACTCTGCGGCCGATATGTGGCATATATTTAGCCACGTCCCGCCGGCTGAGAAACTCTCTCAGCCTGCCGGCTGAGGTACAGTAACCCCTATATATATATATATATATATATATATATATATATATATATATATATATATATATATATATATATATATATATATATATATATATATATGAGAAAAATGTATATCAGTCTGCAGCTGAGAGAACTCTCTCAGCTTGCGGTGATGTGGCTCAATTTTGTCACCCCACTAACTTGCGGCCCGCTTATAGGAAGAAGTTAAATTACCAAATACCCCTTATGAAAAGCTACTCTTTCGGTAACTTTCGTTATTGTTTATTATTATTTGCCCAAAAGGCAATTTTTGGAGCGCACGTTGTCAGACTTAGGTTATTGTTTATTATTATTTTTTCCCTTTTTTTTGCCGCTCTTTATAGGATTTAGGTTATTATTTATAAATTATTTTCCCCCCTATTTCCTTACCTCTCTTTGTCAGATCTAGGTTATTGTTTATAAATTATTTTCCCCCCTATTTCCTTACCGCTCTTTATAACACATGTTTTAAAGTTTCAGAAATGCGACCGTTTTAATATTCGGTCGCAATCTTATTTGAAAATAATCTCCGGCTGTGAAATCTTTTTTTTTGGTATGCGTCTTAGGTCGTAGTCTTTAGTAAAAAGTAATATAGATTTCTTCTCATACGGATAACTGCGACTTAGGTCGCAGTCTTTAGTAAGGAGTAATATAGATTTCTTCACATACGGATAACTACGACTTAGGTCGCAGTCTTTAATAAGGAGTAATATAGATTTCATCTCGTATGTGAAATCTTTTTTTTGTGACTGCAACTTAGGTCGCAGTCTTTAGTAAGAAGTAATATAGATTTCTTCTCATACGGATAACTGCGACTTAGGTCGCAGTCTTTAGTAAGAAGTAATATAGATTTCTTCTCATATGGATAACTACGACTTTGGTCGCAGTATTTAATAAGAAATAATATAGATTTCATCTCTTATGCGACCTTGGTCGCAGTTATATAACTTATATTTTAGACGTGTGATATCTAAAAAATATTTATATTCGTGTAATTATTTTTTGTAGGATATGAATGCACATGGAGAAATGTCTGGAAGCTCAGATAAGCTTATAGGGAAACAGTTCCTGTCGGATATGGAAGCATACAATTTCTAAATAGAGGTTTTAGTGTGAGAAACATCATCTACAGTGCAAACATAATCTACTGCGACCCGGGTCGACACTGCGACAAAGTTCGCAGTCATCTATAGTGCAAACACAAACAACTGCGACCCTGGTCGACACTGCGACCAAGGTCGCATAAGACTACAGTGCGAACACAAACTTTTACAGCGACTCTGGTCGACACTGCGACCAAGGTCGCAGTTATCTACAGTGCAAACATAAACAAATGCGACCAGGGTAGACACAGCGACGAAGGTCGCATAAGACTACAGTGCAAAAATAAACAACTGCGACCCAGGAATGATGAAACAAATGACGTTAAATACAGTGCGACCATGGTCGCAAAACACTACATAAATATTGAAACAACTTCGACCCCATGTCGTCAGTATGTAAAAAAAAAGGAAGTTTCATATACTGCGACCATCGTCGCATTCGTCTAAAAGGAAAAGTCCAAAAAAAAAAAACATTCTGAGACGCACAGATCTGAAAATAAAATTTTAACAACTGCGACCGAGGTCGACATATAGTGTATAAAAATAATTTCCTTTAAAAAATATTAGCAAGGTCGTAAACATATAAATCACTTTTTCGAAAATACTGCGACAAAGTAAAAATAGAACGAAATGAAAAAAAACTTGAAAAAAATGGACCTTTATCGTTGTGTTACAAAATTTTAAATTTAAAATTTATTCGTCATCTAAAGTTTCAAAATCTCTTTCTTATTTGCGAACATGGTCCAAAGATTTTTTAAAAAAATAAAAAAGACTTAAACGGAAATAAATCTGGAAAAAATTTAAAACAATTAAAATACACAAACCCTAAAATTTTTTGAAAAATATCGTTTTTCTATTACCTTTTTTGGCGGATGATTTCTTTGGCGCCATGTGTTGCAAATATATTTTTAAAAAAACGGATCAAATTTGTGAAATAAAAGAACAAGTTGGATCAGAATGATCGGGTGAAATTTTAGAGCTGAAATTTTTTTGAAAGGCAACTTTTTTATATAAGGTAAAAAGATGTGACATAGGGTATTTTCGGAAGATACATTGTTGAGGTGACTGACATTAAATTGGGCGGGATTTTTCATCTTTTTGTCCGCCAAAATTTATGACAGGTATGTGGCTATGATGCTGCCACGTCCTGCCGGCTGAGAAACTCTCTCAGCCTGCCGGCTGAGGTACAGTAACCCCTATATATATATATATATATATATATATATATATATATATATATATATATATATATATATATATATATATAATATATATATATATATATATATATATATATATATATATATATATATATATATATATATATATATAAAGTTGCTTGTTTGCAAATGACAATGGATGTTGTTATTTAGAATTCAAATACTAAGTGATTACATGAAAATGAGATTTTTATCTGAATTGTTTCCATATATGTGAACCATATTGACGAGATCATTTGTATCTCATTGGAAGAACGTGTGGATCTAAATCAACTACCACATGAAGAACCATCATTATATAATGTCTCACACTATAGTACGATGGGGAGTATTCACCCCACGGACAGTAATAAAGACTCAGAAACACGGATAGGAGGAGGTCGTGGAGTTTCGGAGATTATGCCAGAATGGTTCACCCAATTAATGACAAGAAATAATGATAGCAATCCCCACTGAACATTTGAACAGTTTCAAAAAATGAAACCACTAATATTTGAAGGGGAGGCAGATCCCTTGCAAGCTGAGGGATGACTTCTTCGAATAGAAAAGATTCTGGATATAATGAATTGTACCGAAGAGCAAAAGGTATCTTTTTCATCCTTCATGTTTCAAAAAGAAACAGGTACTGGTGGCAGGCAGTGACGAATCGAATGGTGTAAAAGACACAAGAGAACGGGTTACCTGAGATTTCTTGGTGAAGAAATTCACTGAAAAGTATATTCCAGAAATGGTCAGAGACAAGATAGCGTCCGAATTTCTGGAGTTATGACAAGGACAAATGAATGTATCTCAATATGATCAAAGGCTTACCCAATTGTCTAGGTATGCTGATGTGCTGGTCAAGAGTGAGGTAGAAAAAAACCAAAAGATTCGTGAAGGGGCTAAAACCAAAAATCAGGGGTAAGTTGATTCCCCTGTAATTGAGAAGTTATCTTCAGTCTATGGAAAGAGCTCTAGAAGTGCAGATAGATACACAAGAAGTCGAGAAGATTGGGTGAAGGGACTATCTGTGCTGAAGTGTCCCCGATATCAGGGACCATCAAGATCTATAGTGTCGGGATCTACTAGCAATAAAGGATCTGGGTTTGATGTAGCATTCCGAAGGGGAGAATGGGTCAGAGGTGGAGGCTCATGGTTAAAGAATAGAACCACTTCTCAGGAAGCATAGACTACATCTACGTCTCACCCTAAAATCACAGAGGCCCCTTAGTGTCAGAAGTGTAAGACAAACTATTTTGAAAACTGCATTCAGGAAAGGACTTGTTATAATTGTGGATGAATAGAAAATTTGAAGAAAAATTGTCCTATAATGCGGGGAAGCCAAGGGTCGAATAGAGGAAATGGGAGGTCAACAATGAAAATAAAATCTTCTATAGGACCAATCAGTAATTTCAGACAGCCCAGTAATGCATCGCAAACCAGCTATGACTCAATCATCTGTACAACAGCCACGGGCTCAAGGAAAAGCATTTGCGTTGACCCACCGGAAAGCAATGGCCTCGAATGCAGTAGTGGAAGGTATGATCTCCATATCTGAGCATATTGCTCGTGCATTATTTGATTCCAGAGTTACTCACTCATTCAGATCTAGTGCTTTTGCATATAAATAGAATCAAACACTAGAACCACTAGGATTTCAGTTGGTTGTATTCACACCCATAGAGGTAAAGGTAATAAATAGCACTAAATATGCAAACTGTGAAGTAATTGGGGAGGCGAAAACATTTATTGATTTGATTAAGCTGGGCAAGATGGAATTTGACGCAATACTGGGAATGGATTGATTGTCCGCTTATAATGCGCATGTGGATTGTTATGGGAAGAAAATCATCTTTAAAATGAAAGGGGTTCTAGAGTTTATTTTTGAAGGGGTAAAAGATAATCATGGTATACTAATCATATCAGTCATTAAAGCCACCAAGTTAATGAGGCAAGGATGTCCGGGATTTTTGGCTTCAGTTTTGGATAAAAATAGAATCGATATCAAATTTCAGATTATTCTGGTTGTAAATGAGTTTCCAGATGTATTCCCAGAAGATTTATCAAGACTGCCCCTAGATCGAGATGTGTAATTTGCAATAGTGTGATGCTAGGTACTGCCCCAATCTCAAAAGCACCATATCGTAAGGCCTCAGGAAATGAAAGAACTTAAAATTCAGTTACAAAAATTAATAGATAAGGGTTTCATCCGACCAAGTATACATCCTGAGGAGTACCAGTATTATTTTATTAAGAAGAAGGATGGAAGTATGAGGTTATGTATCGACTATCGAGAGTTGAACAAGGTCACTATTAAAAATCGGTATCCACTTCCTCGAATTGTTGACTTATTTGATCAACTGCAAGAGTCCAGTGTATTTTCCAAAATAGACTTTAGATCAGGATATCGTCAGTTGAAGATCAAGGTAAAAGATATGTCTAAATCAGCTTTTAGAATAAGATATGAATATTTTGAATTCCTAGTCATGCCTTTTGGACTTACCAATGCCCAAGCAGCATTTATGGACTTGATAAATTGGGTGTTTCAATCATATCTTGATCAGTTTGTGGTGGTGTTCATCGATGATATTTTGATTTATTCAAAGAATAAGGAAGATCATGAGAATCATCTTAAAATTGTCCTCCAAATCTTGAGAGAGAAACAACTATATGCTAAATTGAAGAAATGTGAATTTTGGTTGGAACAAGTACGATTTCTTGGCCATATTATATCCAGAGGGAATATCAGTAGATTCAGTAAAGATTAAAGCAATCAAGGATTGGTCTAGGCCCACAACTGTTAATGAAGTTCAAAATTTCTTGGAGTTGCCGAATACTATAGAAGATTTGTAGAGGGATTCTCCCAAATTGTGACGCCACTGACGCAATTAACCAGAAAAAATAAGAAGTTTGTGTGGGGAGAACCATAAGGTAAGAGTTTCTTTGAAGTTAAAACAAAACTAACTTTTACTCCAGTCTTCATTGTACCTTCAGAAACTGAAGGTTTTATCATTTATAGTGTGCTTCAAAATTGAGATTGAGATGTGTTTAGAGGCAACATGAAAAAGTTATTGCTTATGTATCACGACAACTGAGAATTCATGAAGAAACTACCCTACTCATGATTTAAAATTAGCTGCTGTGATTTTATCTTGAAGATCTGGCGGCATTACTTATATAGAGTGTCATGTGAAATCTTTATAGAGCATAAGAGTTTGAAGTACATTTTCACACAAAAAGAACTAAATATGCGGCAAAGAAGATGGTTATAGCTAATGAAAGATTATGATATTTCTATCCAATGCCACGTTGAAAGGGCCAATGTGGTGGCTGATGCCTTGAATCAAAAATCAGAAGGATCATTGGCCGCTCTTATAACTCGTGAAATGAGATTATTAAGAGATTTAAAAGAAATACAAATAGAGGTACGAGTCACTAATTCTTTTAATGCTAGGAATCAATTGAATCAAATAAGTGTTCAATTTGAATTGTATGATAAAATCAAAGAAGCCTAGAAAAAAATGCTTAAAGAAGAAAAATTATACAGAAAGTATAAGAAGGAGAGCTCAAAGAGTTTAAAATTGAAGACAATATAGTAAAATTTGGACAGAGAATGTGTGTGCCCGAAGTGACATAAATAAAAGAAGAAATAATGAAGGAAGCTCATTGTACCCCATATACAACTCATCCAGGGAGCTATCAGGATCTGCGATATAACTTTTTATGGGATGGAATGAAAAAGAATATTGCTAAATTTGTCCACAAGTGCTTAATATATCAGTAACTGAAAGTAGAACATAAGAAGCCCCCAGAATAGCTGGTGTTATTACCAATTTTTGAATGAAAATGGTATCACATTATCATGAATTTTGTTATTGGACTTCCTTTGACATCTCAAGAACTAGATACAGTTTGGGTAGTAGTAAATAGACTTACTAAATCTGCTCACTTTCTATCGATCCGGATCAACTACTCTATAAAGAAACTGGCTCAAGTATATATTCGAGAAATAGTTAAGCTGCATGGAGTGTCTGAGTCTATTGTGTTAGATAGGGATCCTAGATTTCAATCTAGATTTTGGAGGAGCCTATCTGAAACTTTGGACACTAAGTTGCAACTCAGTACATCGGCATACCCCCGAACAGATGGACAGTTAGAGAGAATTATTCAAATATTGGAAGATATGCTGAGAACTTTTGTATTAGATTTTGGAAAAATTGGGACAAGTATCTACTATTAGTAGAGTTTTCTTATAATAATAGCTATCAATCCACCATTATCATGCCTCCATTCAAAGTTTTATATGGTAGAAAATGTAGATCACTAATCTGTTGGGAGGAAGTTGGGGATAGGAGGATATTCGACCCTGATATAATTCAAAAAGATACTAATAAGATTAAGTTAATCAAGGAAAGAATGAAGGCAGCTCAGAGCAGGCAGAAAGATTATGCGGATAAACACCGTAGACCATTGGAATTTGAGTTGGGAGATAAAGTTTTCCTACAAGTATCTCCAATGAAGGGAGTGAAACACACGAGCAAAAAGGAACAAGTTAAATTTTAGATATGTTGGACCATTTGAAATATTGGAGATAATTAGACTAGTAGCTTATCGTTTAGCCTTACCTCCATATCATGCATAATGCATTTCATGTCTCTCAGTTAAGGAAGTATATATCCGATCCCAATCATATTATTTCCTATCAACCTCTGGAATTACAGGAAGACATGACATACTTAGAGGAGCCAATACAAAATTAGATCACAAAGAGAAACGAATGAGAAGCAAAATTATTTCCTTGGTCAAGGTTTTATGGAGGAGTCAATGCATCAAAGAAGCAACTTGGGAGCTAGAAGAGGAGATGCGAAAAAATTTTCACATTTATTTCAGATACGTTGATTTTCAAGGATGAAACTTTCTTAAGGAGGGTAGGGTTATAACACCTGCTTTGCTAGTCATGAGTTAGCATCGTAATTGCTATTACTTGAGCAATTCATATAAATTCTGTCAAGATGAGATTTAATCAGCTTTATTCCCGCAACTCTATAAACTAAGGTTATAAGATTTAGTAAGTATCAACGACCGGTCATGCTTGGATTAGGGTGATACAACTAAGAAATTATACCACTGAAAAGAATGATGTTTCATCCAAAGAGTTCATAAAGAAGAGTATCTATACAAACTTTTCTTTTTCAATACTTATACATATGTATACATGGTATATTTTACATAAAAAGACTTTGACCTTTGACTCAAGTCACTTCAATCATACTTATTCATTATGAGAGAGGTATGGGACCTTACCCACAAGTGTAGGGTGGAGATGAGAAGTGGGGATCGAAGTGTACACATGGCAAACTTTGGAATTTGGATTGGAAAATATATGAAGAAGAAAAATAAGTAGAAACTCATTTCAACATCCTCCTCCTTCTCTCTTCTCTTTTCCTCTCCCACGCTCTTTTCCCCCTCTACAGCTGGCAGCAGCACAGCCGGCTGCACCTCCCCCCTCACCCACTCTCTCTGTATGTACACATGCATCCCCTTTCGCCCAATATACATATATACCTATAAATTCCCAAGTTCTCCTTACAAAATCCAAAAAAAATCCACCTTTATTTAGACCATTAGTGTAGCCAAGTGATGGATTTGGTAGCAAGGTGGAGGAGTTAGTCATTGACTCACAAATTTGGTGGAAATATTGATAAAAGAGGAAAGCTTTTGGATTCTCCAAGATAATAAACATTAAGGATTTATAAATTTTGAATTTTTCTCCTTGACAAGCTTTTGATGTTAAATTATTTTCTTACATAGGTTTGTGGAGTTGGTGAGCCAAACGAATTAGCTGAAAAAAATTTGTTTCTTAAGGGTGAGTAGAACATTCAACACTAAAATGACAATTGCTTGCTTTTAAGCTTGAAGTCTAAGTGGAATTATTAAATTATGGGTGTATATGATTGTGAGCTACACATAATTACACATGGTTGCTAGAATAATTATGCTAATTGGTAACCCTATGATAGAATGTATTAGCTAGGCTTATGTATACATACTTTTGTATATAATTAGCTAATTTATGGGTATTATAACTTATCCTATATATGCAAATCCTTATACAAAAGTGTTAAATTCTAAGGATGTATATGATTGTAAGAACTATACATGCATATCAATGTACGTGAAAGCACAAGATTGAATTTAGAGAAATAATGTAATTGTAACCTCTAATCCTATGTCATGTTTTGTTTTTAGAATAGAATGTATACACATTGCTATTAGTCTCATGTATGAAAATTGGAAATAAACTCACACATATAGAATGATGCTTATCCTTTGTATGAACATCGAGATGTCTGTGTGTGTGTGTTTTATAAGGTAACTTGTAGGGAGTGACTAAACATTGTTAGTTAAGAATGAAATGAATTTACATATTAACCAATTTGCAAGCTACTACTATTATGTCATAGATGTCCATGAAATTTGGCATGCAGCATATGGTTACCATAATGAAATAATTATTCGTGTGAATCTCTTTTTTATCTTTTATAAGTCTTGCATGTTTTATTACAAAGTAGTAAAATAAAGTTATTGGAAGAAGAGACCGGGTGGAACCGGAGATGACCGAAGGGGAGTATACTTATTATTATTATGTAATATGCCGGAGGAAGGGATCGGGTTGAAGCAGAGGTGACCGAAAGGTAGTATTATATTTATTACTAAGTAATGAGTTGGCAGAAGGGAGCGAGTTGAACCGGAGGTAATCGAAAGGGAGTACTATCATTAAGTATAAATATGTTAGATGGAATACCTTACTACTTATTTCTCATTTCTTTATTTGACCTATGTAAAAGCATGCATGTTGTTGAAGAAATCATAAACTATTATTGCATAAATTATTTTACGCACTGAGCTATTGAGCTCACCTTATTATGTTTAAATCCCTTCAGGTATGGATAAAATAAAAGACCAGCCTAAAACCAATGTAAGGAATAGGTGGCAACTGGAGACCAATAATACTTTTGACATCTTTCCCCTTATATGTATAGTTTTGAAAATCTTATGAATGAATTCCTATGTTAATGTATGCTATAAACTCTTGTAATGAATTATAATGTATGAAATGCTTGTGATAATGAGTACTTGATTTTGAACCATATTCATGAGATAGTGGTTATAGATATATTGGAGTAAGAATATTTAGATTTATGAATTACCATACTTGGTTGGTTGAAATCAATATTGGAAACTTAACATGAGAGAAGTCAAGCTGAAATGTCATGTATATATTGCTTGAGATATTGTGAATATATAAGTAGACTGATGTTAGCCGAAATTGAATTATTGTACTGTGATAGACCCCATGTTTAGAGGAAATGCTGCTGAAAATTTGAGAATTTTCGTATAATTAAGGATAAGTAGTGCTGATTGTGAAAATTAAGGAAACTTAAGACTGAGACTGTTACAAAGAATCTCTGGGTATCAAGGTATATTATCTTTCTCTCATGTTTTAGTTGGAGAAAAGATGTGTCTTCTTCACATACATGATATGCCTTATGTCCTTTCACATTGTACCCTGACAAGTCACCATATGCTGAAGAATCATTAATTGTACAAAGTAATATAATTCGAAGTGTGAAAAATTCTTGATGATATGAATCAAATACGTTTACCCCTTCTTTTCATATTAACTTAAGGTCTTCAATGAGAGGTGTCAAATAAACATCTATATCATTTTCTGACTGTTTGGGACCCAATATTAGCAATGGTGATATTATAAATTTGTGCTTCATATACAACCAGGGAGAAAAATTATAAATAGTCAAAATAACTGTTCATGTACTATGTGTGCTGCTCATGTTGCGGTGTGAGATCATTCCATCAGTCGAAAGACCTAGCTGGAGATTTCTTACATCACACCCAAATTCGAGAAACTTCAATCAATCATTTTTCATCACAGAGAATCAGCCGAATGTCAAAGCATATTATCAATAATCCTCCCGTCTGAATGTCATGTCAAACTCTTTGTATGTTTTGCATTCCTATACATGCATTGAAATTTAAGTATTACTGATAAATATCATACATGCTTGCCCTAATGACTGTATTCATGCTCATAGAGCACAAGATCTTCTTCGTCTCGTACGTATGATCCGAAAGTTCATTATCCTCAGAAAACATATCTTTCAAAAGTTGAAGGCCATAAAACTTTGATCGCTCCGCCTATTTCTCGCTTTCAAATTGTACAATCTCAACAATGCAGGCAACATAGGAATTTAGAACAACCAACATATAAAGGTGTTTTGGCATCATTTTTGAAGCTACCCAACTTTTGGGTCAATACATAAAGTTATCTTCTACATCATGTACCATGTCTTCTAATTTATTGCTCTCATTACAGTCAACTTCTTCTCTTTTATAATATCTTTTTTTTATCTAAATTAATAAGTCTATCTTCTCTTGCACTCTCACTATGTCTTATTCATCTTCTATAATCTTGATCAATCCCATTGATGAATAAGCGATATCTTAATACTTCAATCATAATTTATCAATACAAATACATTTTATGCACGGACACTTAATACGATTAGAATTGTTGGCACGCTCAACAGCAAACTTGATAAACTCTTCTACACCTTTCCAAGATTCTGAATTAATCTATTAGCAATCAACCATTTTCGATCTATCTTTATCTAGTATGGACATAAAAAATAAAAAATTAAATTATTTGCAATATACATAACATGTAATTAAGGAGTAAACATACTTAATTGTGTGCCACAATATAAAAAGTCGAGTTTTTAATGTCGATTAATAAATAATCAACGTAAAAAACACAAACAAAAATAACTCATAGTTGCAATTTAGGACAACTAAAAAATAATTTATCCAGCAAATAAGAAACTTGGGATCACTTACGATTTCACCCTAATATGAAGCACAATACAACCAATTGAAGGAATTTTTAAAAAAGTATGCAGTGATTATCTCGAAGCCACAGAGAAGGAGGGCTCATTCATGGTCGGAGAGATCAAGGTGGCAGGGAGATCAGTACGGCGGAGGCCCATCCATGGTCGGCGGGGGAGATCAAGGTGACAAGATCAAAGCGACGAGGGCGGGGAGATTAGGGCAGAGGATGCTCATTCGTGGTCAGAGAGAGAGGGCGACGAGGGCCTCAAAGGCGGCAAGGAAGATCCGAGCGGTGAGATCAAGGCGGTAAGGGGTGAGATCAAGTCAGCGAAGGCCTCGAGGTCGGTGAGGGCCTCGTTGTCGGCGAGGACGAGGGTGACGAGGGGGAGATGAAGGCGGGGAGGAGGGGGAGATGAAGGCGGGGAGGGAGGAAAGTTCAGAGGAGACAGGTTCGTGGTCGAAAAGAGATGCTGAGTACAGCCTCGAGGGCAGCGTGGGGCTCATTATCGGCAAAGATGAGGGCGAGGAGGGAAAGATCAAGCTGACAGAGGGTGGAGTGAGGGGGGAGATCAAGGAGAAAGAGAGTGAATAGAAGGGAGAGAGAAATTAGGGATGTACTGGAGCTATTTGACTGGGGGTCGGGGTTTTAGTTGGTGATGCTCACTTATGACGACGGTTCTATAAAAGAACCAATGTGACTTTTCGTGTTAGTTCTTTTAATAAACAGATTCGAAAAGTCAAGCCCTGACTTTTCGCGTTGGTTCATTTAAAGAATCGACGCGATAGCACAACTTTTCACATTGGTTATTTTATAGAACCGACGCAAAAAGCCAGTCAACAATGCACGTTGACTCTGAGTGAAAAAAACAGGACCCACATATGATATTTCGAGTCAGTTATTTTATAACCGACGCGAAAAGTGAGACCCATATATGACACAGGTGTCAAGTAATTACGAAAATGTCAACACCCCATATACGACGTCATTTGTTTACTAAAATGACATTGTAAGTGCTGTCGCTTCTTCCCACATTTGTAGTAGTGAGACATGACACCAAAGGTGAAAAGAAGGACATATACAGGGCCGGTTCTGAGATTTAAGGGGTCTTGTGCGAAAAGTGAACACAACTCTTCTCTATATATTTATCAAAAATATCAATAACCACCAAGTTGAATTCTGTAATACCCCGCTCCCGGAATACGTACTTAGTTGCGTATTCAGATTTTTGATCGTATTTTCGATTTACCTTCTATACTTATTTTGTATTATGAATTGTTATATGATTGTTTTGTCTTAAATTTGGATTCGTGGACTCAGAGTCAGCCCTAGTCTGAACCGAAGACCCGATCCTAATGTATTACTTGATTTGGTCTTTCCGATAATTAGATTTGACCGATTTCAGTTTCAAATATTATTTTCCTATATTTTAGATTTTATATGATTTCTGGAATTTTCCTGAATTTAATTAAATACCTTCAAAACCGGTGTCGGCCAGTGCTGCTGACCGATTCCCGGATTTTTAGTTTACAAACGGTTTAGAATTTCTAAAAGTTTCTTTAAACATTATTTCTTAAAATCATATTTTCTACCTAAATACTTTTTCTGAGAATTTTATGAATTATGAAAATTCCACCGGAGTCGGTAGCTAGCTGGTTCCGGGATTTTTAGTTTTAAAACTATAAAGTATTTCTTAAAACGGATTTCACTATTGTTCTTAAACTAATATTCTTGATTTTTGATAATTATTTCGGGTCGTTCCGAGATACTTGAATTTCGGACGATTCCGGTATTTTCCCGAAAGATTTCCGCATCCGCAACCGAATCCCGGGAATCCGCCACTTTCATTATTTTTCATTTTCTCTTCCAAGAGAATAATTTCCCTTTTCCATTTTCTTTTCCTTTTCCTATTTCTTTCTTTCCTTCCACCCTAAGTTTTCCCCAAACTTTTACAACTTCCAATTCCTTCTCTAATCTTCCAATTACTTCCACCACAAATATCTCCACCTCACCCCTCACCTTGGCAAGCCATGATTGGCCAAGAGAAACACCTCACCTCCCCACTTTACAAAAACCCCCCTCTTTTAATTATTTGCACCTCCTTCACAAAATCTAAAACCTATAAATACTTTTCCTTCTCCTTTCTTTATTCATTTTCACTTCATCTTTCTCTTTCTTCTCTTCACCAAAACCCTAACCTCCAACATCTCCTTCACCTCCACCACCTCCGCCGGCGCCTCCGGCCACCACGATGCCGACGAGAGACCCCCGAATTTCGGCCACCACTTCTCACCAACACCAACAACAAAACCACTAATCCCACCTCCTTCTTCATCATCAACTTCCATCACTACCACCATCACTCCATCACCTTGTACTCTTTTTGGTGAGTGTTCTTCTTCACCAAGATTTGATTAATTCTTAGTATAATTATGTTTTCATATCATGTATACTTAGGTCTTCAAATCATGATTAGTTGACATCAAACAAAACCATCACAAATCTGTTCTGTGCGCTGTTTCCAGTCGATTAGTCGACTTGACCTAAGGACTAGTCGACTTGAAACCCTTAGTTGAAACGTAACCTTTTCTGGAACACAGTTTTAGTCGACTTAGGTTATTTATTAGTCGACTAGAAACCTCGATTAGTCGACTACTCCCTTGACCCTAGTCGACTAACTTTTCCTGAATCAGAAACCCAACTCTCTGTTACACAGTTTTAGTCGACTTAGAGTGTCTGTTAGTCGACTTGAAATCACTGTTAGTCGACTACTCTTTCCATCCTAGTCGACTAACTTTTCCTAAAACCAGAACCCAACTCTCTGGAACCCAGTTTTAGTCGACTATACCAGACTGTTAGTCGACTAACCCCTCTATTAGTCGACTACCCTTTCCACCTAGTCGACTAACTTTAGCTGTCTGTTATGGTTGATTTCTTTCTTGAATAGGAACCTTATCCTCTAGACTTACATCATATATTGGTACTACTTGACTTGTCTCTTGACAAACATCATCTTCCCTTCTCTCTTTCTCTCTCCTCTTCACTCTACATATTTATATCATATATTATGGCGCATCCCGAGTTTCGTGGATTTCGGACCTTTCGGCTTTTCAGTGATTTAGGCGAGTTGTCTCGCTCTTCTCTCGTCTCTATTTGAGTTTCCCATTTCGTCGGGACGATAAGTATTTCACTTCTTATTTCCATATTCATGTATCGCCCTGCATTTTCTTGTATTATGGTAGCTGCATTTTTTACTTGTGCCATGCTTATGATATGCTTGCTTCTTTATCGTATACCATGCGTGGCCGACCCTTCGTGGTCGTTGGACTTTGAGTCACTTCCATGTTACTACTTGCTATTACTCAGACCGTCAGTTGCATGTTTCTATTTAACACATGTATATCACTTGCCAACTGATTGGTTATCATCTACTACCTGGCATGCCACTACTTGGCAAGACCCTTTTTGTTATGCCATGACTTAACCTGACTATTATCAATCCTTTGATATGCTTGGTTGTTTATTAAATATCATCATTCTGTCATGCTATCACTTAACACCCAGCATGATAACTTGACTTGTGATTATCACCTTTACGGGAACTTTACTTTATTATCCTGTATCATGATCAGTGACTTGTATTCCTGCTTTATATGCAGTGACCTGACTATATAGCACTTATGTACTCCTGATTTCCTGATCATGTCCTGTTCCAGTTATTCCCGTAAAGTGATAATTAAACTAATGAATCCTAAAAAGGACCAACTTGTATTGGGTCGGGGGAAACATGCGGATATCAATATGTGTTCGTGTTTACAGTGGCTTTTAGGAATGTTGTGCAACTACATGTTCCGGTCTGACCTGTGGGCCTCCAGGGGACCGAGGGGAGAGCTGGCTCCCTCATTACTGGTACCATCATGATAAGGGCATACATAAGTCCCTCCTGTTAGCCTTGCGGCTGGTTTCCATTACCATGCAACGGAACAATCCTGGGCCGTGGTCCCGGGTATGTACGGGACCCACTGTAAACATAGTTCGTTGATACCCCCGCTAGTTTCCAATAACAACCTTGTTTTACTCGGATATGGATCTATGTGCGTTGGGACGCTAGTTCACATAGCTAGATATCAGAGTAAGACGAGTAATAATAAAGTGTCGTAATAACTGGCTCTTTAAGTTGTAAGTAGAGGTATGTGGAATGGGACGCATACTAAAGCCTGCAACTTAAACGGCTATGAATCTGTGATGTGTCTTACCATAATTACTTGTTCCGGACTTTATATCGGATTTCCTGTTTTATGAGTATTATGTTATGACCACCTTGTAACTCAGGTTGTATGTGCTTAGATTACGATGATATGAGATAAAGGTATATAGATGAGGGTTTCCTTGTTTGGATTATTCCTTCGATGTACTAGTCTCATGGGACCGTGACTTAAGTGTATACAATCAATCTTGCTTGTAATCTACTTTACTTTGGATTTTCGGTTTTATGATGCTTATGTTATACCCGTTCATATATACTTCGCTTGTGTTTTAACCCTCCTGTCTTCTGTACTTGACACTTGTGCTCATCTTGGCTCGCCACCTGGCATTGTATCATACTCGCCTGGGGAGTTTCACTGACTCTCCTGGATTCTCATGTCCAGGTCATGGAGCTTGAAGTGTGTGGATTTCCCCCGTTACTGCTCAGAGTGGCGCAGCGGTAGCGTGGATCCCCAGCAGGCCTTTCAGAGTTCCATCCTTCCAGGCCCCTTGTGGGTCTCTCAAGTTTTCCTTTATAAACTCGTGAGTGCCCTTTTCTGTTTATACTTGTACATTCCATGTCCTTTATACTGTTCACATATGTACATTTCCATATATTCCCGCATTTGCGCATATCAGTGATGTAATATTCATGTAATATTGGATCACTTCTGGTGATAACTTTGTAATTGTACTCATGCGTTGGAATGTATAATGCACCATTTGCTTCCGTTCTCTGATTCTTATTTGTACTGATGCTTAGCGTATATACGTGGGGGCACTTTCTGACCTGTGTATATACGTCGCAGTGACGTCCCCGTATCCGTGGGATCGGGGCGTTACAGGATGGTATCAGAGCCTAGGCTCTAACTTCCTCAGTACGTCCAGAGGGCAAATTAATGGTAATGAAATTTGCAACTGGAATACTTGAGTCTTGATTATACATTCCAACTACAAGTGCAGAGTTATCTAATTCTTGACCATCCTTCCTTTGATTCCTAATCCCTCCTATCCTTTCCCTGTTTTGGTTTTATGAAGCCTTTATGCCAACTTAAGATATGATTAGACTAGAGAGGTAGTGGCTGGTTCAGAATGAAGCTATTATGTGACCTCTTCGGCGAATTCTATGAAGCTTGGTATTCTCCAGATTGATCCTGATCTGGCTATCTTTCAGAAGTCAGCAGTCGGAATTCTCTACGGATATTCTTTCAGAGTGATTGGTGCCTGGTATTCGGGATTCTTAATTATCGGACTTCTTTATTATTATGCTCAGGACTATCAGGATTTCCTTTATCTTCAGTATTCTGGCTTATTCTCGGAGGGCTATCAAATATGCAGTACAACTGGAATTCTAAAGATTTATACAGCCGGAAGTGCGGAGGATAATTATTATTCAGTCGACTTGAGAGCCCTACCTATAGTGCTTCATATCTTAATTGGTATAATTTCCACCATGTCCCCTTCGTGTTCATTCTACCCCTTATCGAAATTGCGAGGACGCAATTTTTTGTAAGGTGGATGGAATGTAATACCCCGCTCCCGGAATACGTACTTAGTTGCGTATTCAGATTTTTGATCGTATTTTTCGATTTACCTTCTGTACTTATTTTGTATTATGAATTGTTATATGATTGTTTTGTCTTAAATTTGGATTCGTGGACTCGGAATCAGCCCTAGTCTGAACCGAAGACCCGATCCTAATGTATTACTTGATTTGGTCTTTTCGGTAATTAGATTTGACCGATTTCAGTTTCAAATATTATTTTCCTATATTTTAGATTTTATATGATTTTCTGGAATTTTCCTGAATTTAATTAAATACCTTCAAAACCGGTGTCGGCCAGTGCTGCTGACCGATTCCCGGATTTTTAGTTTACAAACGGTTTAGAATTTCTAAAAGTTTCTTTAGACATTATTTCTTAAAATCATATTTTCTACCTAAATACTTTTTCTGAGGATTTTATGAATTTATGAAAATTCCACCGGAGTCGGTAGCTAGCTGGTTCCGGGATTTTTAGTTTTAAAACTATAAAGTATTTCTTAAAACGGATTTCACTATTGTTCTTAAACTAATATTCTTGATTTTTGATAATTATTTCGGGTCGTTCTGAGATACTTGAATTTCGGACGATTCCGGTATTTTCCCGAAAGATTTCCGCATCCGCAACCGAATCCCGGGAATCCGCCACTTTCATTATTTTTCATTTTCTCTTCCAAGAGAATAATTTCCCTTTTCCATTTTCTTTTCCTTTTCCTATTTTCTTTCTTTCCTTCCACCCTAAGTTTTCCCCAAACTTTTACAACTTCCAATTCCTTCTCTAATCTTCCAATTACTTCCACCACAAATATCTCCACCTCACCCCTCACCTTGGCAAGCCATGATTGGCCAAGAGAAACACCTCACCTCCCCACTTTACAAAAACCCCCCTCTCTTTTAATTATTTGCACCTCCTTCACAAAATCTAAAACCTATAAATACTTTTCCTTCTCCTTTCTTTATTCATTTTCACTTCATCTTTCTCTTTCTTCTCTTCACCAAAACCCTAACCTCCAACATCTCCTTCACCTCCACCACCTCCGCCGGCGCCTCCGGCCACCACGACGCCGGCGAGAGACCCCCGAATTCCGGCCACCACTTCTTCTCACCAACACCAACAACAAAACCACTAATCCCACCTCCTTCTTCATCATCAACTTCCATCACTACCACCATCACTCCATCACCTTGTACTCTTTTTGGTGAGTGTTCTTCTTCACCAAGATTTGATTAATTCTTAGTATAATTATGTTTTCATATCATGTATACTTAGGTCTTCAAATCATGATTAGTTGACATCAAACAAAACCATCACAAATCTGTTCTGTGCGCTGTTTCCAGTCGATTAGTCGACTTGACCTAAGGACTAGTCGACTTGAAACCCTTAGTTGAAACGTAACCTTTTCTGGAACACAGTTTTAGTCGACTTAGGTTATTTATTAGTCGACTAGAAACCTCGATTAGTCGACTACTCCCTTGACCCTAGACGACTAACTTTTCCTGAATCAGAAACCCAACTCTCTGTTACACAGTTTTAGTCGACTTAGAGTGTCTGTTAGTCGACTTGAAATCACTGTTAGTCGACTACTCTTTCCATCCTAGTCGACTAACTTTTCCTGAAACCAGAACCCAACTCTCTGGAACCCAGTTTTAGTCGACTATACCAGACTGTTAGTCGACCAACCCCTCTATTAGTCGACTACCCTTTCCACCTAGTCGACTAACTTTAGCTGTCTGTTATGGTTGATTTCTTTCTTGAATAGGAACCTTATCCTCTAGACTTACATCACATATTGGTACTACTTGACTTGTCTCTTGACAAACATCATCTTCCCTTCTCTCTTTCTCTCTCCTCTTCACTCTACATATTTATATCATATATTATGGCGCATCCCGAGTTCCGTGGATTTCGGACCTTTCGGCTTTTCGGTGATTTAGGCGAGTTGTCTCGCTCTTCTCTCGTCTCTATTTGAGTTTCCCATTTCGTCGGGACGATAAGTATTTCACTTCTTATTTCCATATTCATGTATCGCCCTGCATTTGCTTGTATTATGGTAGCTTCATTTTTTACTTGTGCCATGCTTATGATATGCTTGCTTCTTTATCGTATACCATGCGTGGCCGACCCTTCGTGGTCGTTGGACTTTGAGTCACTTCCATGTTACTACTTGCTATTACTCAGACCGTCAGTTGCATGTTTCTATTTAACACATGTATATCACTTGCCAACTGATTGGTTATCATCTACTACCTGGCATGCCACTACTTGGCAAGACCCTTTTTGTTATGCCATGACTTAACCTGACTATTATCAATCCTTTGATATGCTTGGTTGTTTATTAAATATCATCATTCTGTCATGCTATCACTTAACACCCAGCATGATAACTTGACTTGTGATTATCACCTTTACGGGAACTTTACTTTATTATCCTGTATCATGATCAGTGACTTGTATTCCTGCTTTATATGCAGTGACCTGACTATATAGCACTTATGTACTCCTGATTTCCTGATCATGTCCTGTTCCAGTTATTCCCGTAAAGTGATAATTAAACTAATGAATTCTAAAAAGGACCAACTTGTATTGGGTCGGGGGAAACATGCGGATATCAATATGTGTTCGTGTTTACAGTGGCTTTTAGGAATGTTGTGCAACTACATGTTCCGGTCTGACCTGTGGGCCTCCAGGGGACCGAGGGGAGAGCTGGCTCCCTCATTACTGGTACCATCATGATAAGGGCATACATAAGTCCCTCCTGTTAGCCTTGCGGCTGGTTTCCGTTACCATGCAACGGAACAATCCTGGGCCGTGGTCCCGGGTATGTACGGGACCCACTGTAAACATAGTTCGTTGATACCCCCGCTAGTTTCCAATAACAACCTTGTTTTACTCGGATATGGATCTATGTGCGTTGGGACGCTAGTTCACATAGCTAGATATCAGGGTAAGACGAGTAATAATAAAGTGTCGTAATAACCGGCTCTTTAAGTTGTAAGTAGAGGTATGTGGAATGGGACGCATACTAAAGCCTGCAGCTTAAACGGCTATGAATCTGTGATGTGCCTTACCATAATTACTTGTTCCGGACTTTATATCGGATTTCCTGTTTTATGAGTATTATGTTATGACCACCTTGTAACTCAGGTTGTATGTGCTTAGATTACGATGATATGAGATAAAGGTATATAGATGAGGGTTTCCTTGTTTGGATTATTCCTTCGATGTACTAGTCTCATGGGACCGTGACTTAAGTGTATACAATCAATCTTGCTTGTAATCTACTTTACTTTGGATTTCCGGTTTTATGATGCTTATGTTATACCCGTTCATATATACTTCGCTTGTGTTTTAACCCTCCTGTCTTCTGTACTTGACACTTGTGCTCATCTTGGCTCGCCACCTGGCATTGTATCATACTCGCCTGGGGAGTTTCACTGACTCTCCTGGATTCTCATGTCCAGGTCATGGAGCTTGAAGTGTGTGGATTTCCCCCGTTACTGCTCAGAGTGGCGCAGCGGTAGCGTGGATCCCCAGCAGGCCTTTCAGAGCTCCATCCTTCCAGGCCCCCTTGTGGGTCTCTCGAGTTTTCCTTTATAAACTCGTGAGTGCCCTTTTCTGTTTATACTTGTACATTCCATGTCCTTTATACTGTTCACATATGTACATTTCCATGTATTCTCGCATTTGCGCATATCAGTGATGTAATATTCATGTAATATTGGATCACTTCTGGTGATAACTTTGTAATTGTACTCATGCGTTGGAATGTATAATGCACCATTTGCTTCCGTTCTCTGATTCTTGTTTGTACTGATGCTTAGCGTATATACGTGGGGGCACTTTCTGACCTGTGTATATACGTCGCAGTGACGTCCCCGTATCCGTGGGATCGGGGCGTTACAAATTCTTAAAGTAAAATTTATATGTGCAAATATGAATTGTAATAATATTCTGCTTAATTAAAATGATATTAATCGTTATGAAAAAAATAAAAAGATACCTAAAAAATTCACTAGAAAAACAATTTGATTTATTCCTTAATCTCTAAATTGATTTTTAAACTATTCCTTATAAATTCTACTCACTCATAGCATACTATCACAATATTTATAAACAAAAAAGAAACAAAGGCAACCGGCTTTACCGCCAGTCACAAATAATTACTTAAATTGAAGAGCTTTGTACTAAAAAAAATTACCATACCCGGTTGTGATGAACTGAATGGACCTCTGATTTGATCCAGGCAGTTTCATCTTCGACGTAATTAGCTTCTCAAAACGTAATCAGCTCCTCAGATTTTTGGAAAAAGAAAAAGAAAAAGGGCTGGTTGTAAAAAAGAAAATGTTAGAGGGTTTCCTCGGGCTTAAGATTTGAGGAAAGAGAGATGAGTTCGATTTCTTTTTAGAGCAAAGATAGAGAATTGGAAAGGGCGAGATTGAAAGAACAAGGCATAGAAAGATGAACGGTCCACGCTATGATGTACAAATTACTACGGGGCCCTTAAGCTTAGATTTGTCAATTTCAGTGTTTTTTATATATCCTCTTCCACCGCTCTGCAGCTCCGCCCACTTGCATGTGCAGTGCATGTCCATGAAATCTTAGACCACCAATGTAAACCAAATATTGAGGGTGTTTATAAAATAATTAAGCATTACATACACTTGTATATAGAGCTTCGTCATCACTTCAAATTTCTACAATGGATGCTTATAAACAAGTATAAAGGGCTTCTCTCTGTCTTGAGACCATGCCTCGAAACGAATGGAAAATATCAAAGTATACTTGAATTCATCTATAATCTTGGATCCGAATTCAAATTCAAAATTTTTTTTTCAATCTGAATTCAAATTTTCTTCTTTGAGTTCAAGTCCAAGTTTAAGTTTGAATTTGCTTAAAAAGTTCTTCCAATTAAATTTAATTAAAACATTCGAATCTATCGACAATATCCAATTCACATTTGAAAATTATTCTAAGCTATGATGTACAAATTAGTGTTGGGCCCCCCTAAGCTTTAGGGCCCCTGTGGGATCACATCTTTCGCACCGACCTAGAGCCGGGCTTGGCCATATATTACCCCCTATTAGTGGAATTAGAAAAGGGAAATGAAAAGTAATCAATAGAAAGTTTGACATTCATGCTGGCAAGGATTGCCTTCTTTCTTCAAATTTTCATCATTTAGATGTCACAAAGGTGAGATATGGTTTGTTCTTTTACAAAAGAGATCTCATTCTGATGGAGAGTCGACGTGCCTAATGAATATTTTAACTTCATTTTTGATGCGAGTGAAACTCATAAAATTTCCTTCACTTAATAAAAGTATCACGAATATTTACAAGGTTTTCCACCACGTACTTTTTTAAAAGTAATAGGTACAACTTTCTTATAATTTCCAGAAATTAACTATCAAACCGTCAGCTCAACATTAGAATAACGATTATGTAAATATCACGCATGTGGTAGCTTTTCAAACCGAGTGGTGAGTGGTAGTTTTATGTAGTTTAGCTGAATAAAAGATAGTGTAGACGAGATCACAAGAAAATATTCTGATAAATCAATTCCATGATTATCCACAATAGCTGCATTGGCCCTAGCTAGACTGTACGCCTCACCCTTTATCATGGCGATGGCAACCACACTCCTGT
This sequence comes from Agave tequilana, assembly GCA_038442645.1. Lineage (NCBI taxonomy): Eukaryota > Viridiplantae > Streptophyta > Magnoliopsida > Asparagales > Asparagaceae > Agave > Agave tequilana. The sequence goes on along the minus strand of JAVJIF010007445.1, from coordinate 110,125 downwards.
TGGGGATATTCATCCCACTTGACTTGATGAATCTTGAGAAGAAAGAAGAAGTTTGCCCCCAAGAAGGCGACGTGGCTCGATTGTTCGCGATAATAATATTGCTCAATCGCAAGGCCAAGTTGTTGAGCGTAGGGGCCAGGCCAGCCTTCTGGAAGTGGGCGAAGGTATGGGCTGTATGATTGTGTGGTGGTTCTGGCTTCCCTCTCCCAAATGGAGAGCTCGACAGTATTCCATTTTCTCTCTTGGACAGTTGACAAGGACAACCACCAAATATTTGGGCTCATGCGCATTCTCTAGTGCACTAAAACTATCTAGAAACCACCATATGTACTGTCATTAGGGTTTCACGCCCTAGGCATCAAGGTGTGTGTGCATGAATGACATGCAACACGTGCACGTTGCTTGTGTTTTCAGGATAACAGAGGATATATATACACTGGAGAAAAAAAAAAAAATAGTAGTCCATTAGTTTTTCATGATCTGAATGAGATTTGTCAAGAATGTTTTGTCTCTTACTTTGGGGCACTTTGTTACAATCATGTAATTGTTTTGGCTTAGATGGGGATTCACACTGATTGATGTCTGGAGAGTGAGTTGGTCTCATGTCTAAGTAAAATAAAGGGTAAATTGTAGAAAGACACTGTGTACTATTAATCAAGTAGTACTAATATCTTTTGAATTATGTTATTAGTAAGAACTCCTCCTTAGGTAACATTTGAAGGCAGTATTATTTTATATTTTCGATTTACACATCTATTCTTTTAGAGGGATTTCGGATTAAACTTGATTATTAACAAAAACTTCAATTAAAATTTTTTCACTTGAGCTTCATTTTTCTTACCGCGCGTTAAATTGTAGACACGTGTCTAGCGGGTTTTTAATCACGAAATGAAAAAACAAAGACTAAAATACTCCAGTTTAAACTTTTAACCTGGACCATCACCGAACTGAAAGCGCTACGCAACTGCGACTGTGACTTTTGAGAACTGTGTTGTGACTTCGACTTCGAAGCGTTGCGTAACTGCGACTTTGTCAGAACTGCCTGATTGGAGTCCTCATAGTCGCAATCCTTATCATGAGGACTGCAACCATAGTGGCATTCTTTATTATGAGGACTGCTATTTATAGTCCCAGTCATTATTATAAGGACTGCGACCATCTCTCTCTCACTGTATTACTCCTCTCCAAAACTCTAGTTCCCCCAAAATCTAAATCAGGTCATAAGTCGCAGTCGTTGAGTCACATTCCTCACATAAAAGAATTTCTCACATTCAACATCGTCATCATCCAGAAGAAAACAAATCAAAAACTCAAAATTGCCATCCTTTATATGATGTAAGAACTTCATTATCAGTAGTAATGATCGATATACAATCCAGATCTAAATAATCGATCACAAACACAAACAAAACTCATCGAGAGCACGGACAAACGAAATCTGCAAAAGGTCGATCCAAAAAAATTGGTCGGGGAGATCCGCCTCGAGCCCAGGGAGGGGGCTCCTCGCCCCCTTCCAACCCCTACGGCTAGGGGTGAGCAGAGCTCAGGTATAATTGAAATTACCGACCGAAACCCGAAGCCGAACCTGAACCGAATCGAACTGAACCACTCTAGTTCAGTCGGGTTTGGTTTTCTGTCCCGAAAATCAAACCCAAACCTGACCGAACTGAACCGAATCTCTCACCCTATATATCACCCCATCCAAATCCAGTTTACTAAATCATGTAGTTCATAATAAAAACTAGTGAAACTTTATCTCATTTCTTCTATCAATATCATCTTTTTTATATTAAACATGTGAAAGTTATGTTAAGTACATCATCACAATTAAGAATAATATTTATATTGGTATAGTTCTTTATTTTGTATTCTTGTCACTAGAAGTTATTAATAATTATGTGAGTTTTGATAATCAGCCCAAATACAATGTAAAATTTTTGAACATGAAATTTTCAATTCACATTGAGGTTATGATCTTTTTCTTGTTTCTAATTTAGATATTGGATATTTACGATTAGGATATTAGAGGATGATAATATAATGGTGATTAAAAATGACAAGAAATGATGGAAATATTGTTGAAAGCCTTTCACTCTAGTTTTGACGATAATTAACTCATGTAGTTATAATTTACTAATAATCTTGTAATATTAGTTTCAGATATTTGATCAAGATATTAGTAGGTGATCAGCTTCAACAAAGGTATTTTGGAGCTTTCACATGTTGATTCAAGAGCTCGAGCATCAAGATCGCATCTAGTACTCGGTTGGAATCAAGCTCGTTGGATCGCGTTTGAATCGAGTCGGCTTGGAGACAAGAAGACTTCTGTATTGTGTTTAGTTTAGTATGTTTAGATCATTGTAAAGATTAGATAGTGTTGATATGCTCAAGTTCACATACACACACAAGTTTTAAACTTATTGGTTTTTGATCTTCAGATTTAACCGATATTGGATTTCATGTCAAAAACATAGATATAAATCTTTATATGTATATTGGATTCTATCCATATACATATGCTTCAAAGTTATTTCAATATCATGTTTTTGTATTTATATGAGTTTTGGAGAAAACGGTTTTCCATTTCAAAAATTCAAGTTTTGAAAAATACGGATGTTGATTTAAAGTCTAATTTTCAATCACAAAAATAGTTCAAATAGTTTGTAATATGTGTTGAATTTTAGTTACACATATTTGTATTTCAAAGATCTTATAAGAACATATTTTTGTGAAATTTATGTGTATTTTATGGGATTTTTTAGGTAGCAAAAAGTCGAGTTTTTAATCCCTTAAATAGTTATCCTGGCTGTTCTGCCGGTCGACCGGACGGTCCACCGAGGCAGAGGACGGTCGACCAGGCCGGTCGACCGACGTGCCAGATGTGCACAAGCCAAAAGCTGGAGGGCCGGTCGACCGGGCCGATCTACCGCCAGAGAGTTTGCTCTCTGGAAATGGCCCCCGGCAGAGAGCTGCTACTCTCTGTTTCCAGTTTCGGTCGATCGGGCGGTCGACTGGTGGCAAAACGGTCAGAAATCTGACCGTTGGCCGGTCAACCGGGCAGCTGCTGCTCTCTGTTTCTAGTCCCGGTTGACCGGGTGGTCGACTGATGACACAATGGTCAGAAATTTGACCGTTGGCCGGTCGACTGGGCTGTCGACCGGAAGGGCAGAATTGCCCTTTGCTGCTGCCAACAGGCAAATTTGATTTTGGGCTATAAATACCGATTTCTTTGGGCTGTTTTAGATAACAATTTCAAGAGAAAAAATTCTCATCTTCTTAGATGTTTTAACAGCAAGTTTTAAAGAGTTTTGGGATTAAAGATTTTATCTTTATTTGTTTTTTAAAGGGGTTGGAAAAAATCAAGAAAAGGAAAAACTTTGGGAGATGTTTTGATCTTCATTTATATTTCAATATAGAGTTTTTCTCAAGAGTTTTTCTTTGTGATTTTGATTTTCAAACTCTTTATTTCTCACACTTGAGCTTATCTATCTATCCTATCTATTAGAATCTATTTTGTGGGAAAATTAGTTTGTGGTTGTTGATACCAACAAGAGTTATAAACCCTCCTTACTTTGTGATATCCCTTTATTGAGAGGTGATTGTGTTGTTATCCCTCTTAGTGAAGAGGTGATTGTTAGAGTTGTGGCTTTGTGCCTTATCCCTCTTGTGTGAGGTTGATAGTTGTTTGGCTAAATGCCCATCCCTCTAAGTGTAGAGGTGATTTGTGTTGTGTCTTACCTCTTGTATAGAGGTTGTATTGTTGGAGAGAGGAGTTGTGTAATCCCGATTTGTATTACCCAAATCCTCAGTAGAGGTTCCCTGTGTGGGAAATCATGTGTGGACGATATAGTGAAAATCCTTCTGTGTGAGGCGAAGAAGTAGAGTAGTAGCTCAAACCTCGAAACATATCTTTTTGTTAGCGATTGATCCACTATCTCTTAACTCACTCTCATTGTGCATTGCATCATATTGTTCATATCATATATATGCTTAGGTATGTTTGTGTGCCATACTTGTGTTAAACCAAGAGAGCTTTACATAGCACCTCAACTTTTATTTAAAGAAATTTAGAGGAGATAGTCCAGAGCTCTTCACCGGGAATTCGGCTACACTCTTTGGTTACACTAAGTGTATTGCAATTAGTTCTTAATTCTGCATTGTTTGTCATTAGATTAGCCTTATAACTATTCATCCCCCCTCTAGATGTACTTTCAAATATATGAGCCTAACTGAAAAATTGAGCCGAACCGAGTCGGTTAAGTTCCCAAGTCTAATCGATTCGATTCGGTTCGGTCTTGCAAAAATTAGTAAAAATCGAACCGGCCGATGCTAACCCCTACCCACTATGACATGACCGCGCAGGTCTATCCAAGAATTTCTCTGCGCCAGGGGCAGGGTATTGGGGAGAACAATGTCAGGGACAATATGGACGGCTAAACGAGAAAAAAATATATATAAAGAAGTAGTGGTTGGGAGAAACCAATTTATACTGACGTGAACTGAGGTTGAGGAAACAATAAATTTGTAATTAAAATTTTTCCTAAATTAATTGAAAAGAGAGGAGTTCAAGGCCAATTTTCTATTTTTTTATTCTTTATTGTTGCTCTTTTCCTTACTTTTTTTAACCCCTCTCTCTCTCTCTATCTCTCTTAATTTCTTACTACTTTTCTTGTTTGTCTCTCCCTTCGTTCCCTTCTCCCTTTCCCTTCAACTTTCCTATTTTTTCTTCCCTCTCTCCCTTTTTTCTCTCCTACAATCGATAGCAAAATACAACAACAATAACTACATTAAGTTGCTAAAGTAGCAACTTGGAGATAATTTTGATTTTGAATTTGGATAAGGGTTTTGGTTTTGAAGAGAGGAGATATTAATTTGGAAAGAAAGCAAACATTTTGAGTTTGGGATTTGAATTTTGAAGAGGGGAGAGAGGTATTCGTTTTGATTTTGGGTCTATATTTTAAAGAGGAAAAAGAGAATTTGATTTGGAGGAGATTGAGTTTTATTTGAAAGATAAATTTTGAAAAAAAAAACAGTGATTTAGGAGTGAAAAAGAGAATAAGGAGATGATGAAGGAGAGAAAACAATGGAGCGAGGAGAGGAGTGATGAGATAAAATGATTTTCTAAGTTTGATTTAAGAGATGTGTTTAGAAAAAAATATTTGAAGAGTGAGTGAAAGGGAGAAGAAGATAAGGGGAGAGAGAGACACATAAAAGAGGGGAAAATGAGAAAACAATTAAACACTATTAACTGAAAGGGTATTCTTGCTAATAATATAGTTTATAAGGTATTAGTAATACTCGATCAATACTACATGAGATCTTTCTGTAATTTACTGTAAAATAAAAGAAGGATATATATAAATGGTTAAATAAATTGAATTTATATCTCAAATCGGTTAATTCTTTTTAATCTATATATCTAAGTTTATTAGCATACATGTTCATTGGGGAAACCGCTCCGACACTATTTTTTGACTTTCCTCATCTCTTTTTGGTCAAATGAAAACCATCTTCCGACTAAATAAACAATAAGAAGAAGAAGATTTATTTGTGTACAGGTAAGATACCATTAGCTATGGTTCTTGGTTGTATTTATATACACATATTGGTCACATGTTTACACTGATTTAGGAGGTACAATAGGAAAACATTGACTGAGAGAAATAATAGGAAAATACTGAGAGAAAAAATGAGAAACACATGGTGCATGAATCCCATGAGTCCCATGTGTTCCTATAATCATGGAGAGATTTTAGGATCTGATTGATTTTATGATGAGTGTCTTTCACATGGATCACGTGTTGTCATTAATATCTCTAACACCCTCCCGCAAGCGAAGCGGGTTCGAAAGAACCGAGAGCTTATTCTTCAGCATAAAAAATCTTAAAGAGCTCAAAGGCTTAGTAAGGGTGTCTGCTAGTTGGTCTTTAGTGCTGACAAACCGAACATCCAGGACTCCATTGGCGACATAGTCCCTCACAAAATGAATGTCGATCTCAACATGTTTGGAGCGGGAGTGACGAATAGGATTGATCGAGAGATATGTTGCACTGAGGTTGTCACAGAAAACTATTGGGGGAGATTGCGGAACTCCAAGCTTTCAAAGTAATGATTGCAACCAAACGACCTCTGCTGCAGCGTTGGTCAGCCCCTATACTCTACCTCAGTGCTAGATCGTGTCATAGTACACTGCTTCTTCGAGCTCCAAGAAATGAGATTTGTACCAAGAAAGACACAATAGCCATTGGTAGATTTTCGATCATCGATTGACCTTGCCAATCTGTATCGGTGTAAACAGTAAGCTGTACAGAAGAATGACGAGAGAGAAAAAGGCCATGTTGAATGGTAGATTTGAGATAACGAAGGATCCTTTTTACAGCGCTCCAGTGCTCATCGGTTGGAGCTTGCATGAACTGAGCGACCTTGTCACCGAGAAGGCAATATCGGGTCTGGTAAAGCTTAAGTATTGTAGAGCCCCAACAGTACTTCGATAGACAAAGGGGTCAGAGAGAGAATTGCTAACAATCTTAGATAGCTTACAGGAAGTGGCCATAGGCAAGCTAATAGGCTTGACACCATCCATCTTGAATCGGAGAAGTAAGTCACGGATGTACTTCTGTTGAGAGAGAAATAGACCTAAGTGTGTACGATGACACTCCACGCCCAAGAAATAGTGCAGTGGACCGAGATCTTTTAATGAGAACTCCCGGCCTAGTTCTTGAATAAGACAAGTGACAGCCCGTGAGTCATTACCTATGATGATGATGTCGTCCACTTAGATAAGAACCAGAAGATAAACAATAAGAAGAAGAAGACTTATTTGTGTAAAGGTAAAATACCATTAGCTATGGTTCTTGTTATATTTATATACACATATTGGTCACATGTTTACACTGATTTAGGAGATATAATAGGATAACATTGACTGAGAGAAATAATAGGAAAATATTGACTGAGAGAAAGAATGAGAAACATATGGTGCATGAATTCCATGAGTCCCATGTGTTCCTATAATTATGGAGAGATTTTAGGATCTGATTGATTTCATGAGGAGTGTCTTTCACATGGATCACGTGCTGTCATTGATATCTCTAACACGACTCATTCATCGACATTGGGCCTAACACGGTTTGACTGAATCAGACTGGATTAACATTTTATTGGACTCAGTTAATTTAATAATTTCTCTATGCTGATGAAAATTAATAGACTAATATGCTGATTAATTAAAACAATGTATTTATTTATAGATGGATGGTTGTAATTTACTTTTGGACTACCACATACAAGACCTCTCTCCTCCTAGCTAGGGGATAGTATTTAACCAGTAAAACCGATCAAACCGATCGAATTGCAGATGTTCGGGCGGTCTGGTTCTGTTTTTTTACAAAACAGTGTAGTTGCGGTTTAATATTTTATGTAATTTGATGTATGTGGTTTGATTTCGCATTTTTGTAAACGAATCGTCAGAGAATCAAATAATTTTTAGTATGAGGCTTTCGAAAGCTTTAGTGTAGCTTTTGAAAACTGATACTCGGTGCCAGCTTTCGAAAGCTTCACAAAGCTTTTGAGAACAGTTTTGCTCAATATGTTGATAAAACAGGCTGAACTTTTGAAAGCTTCATTGAACTTTTGAAAGTTAAGTTGGTTGCTTAGCTTTATCTAAAGAAAGTTTTAAGTGCTTATTTTTTGAAATCGCAAAATCAGACCGGAAACACACCACAAATTCGGTGCGATTTGAGTTCGATTTGAATGTGAGATCGGTTTGATTCGATGCCGTTAGAAAATTAGTTCGGTTTGATGTGATTTGATTTTTTTTGAGAAAAATCACACCACACGGTCCGGTGCTCAACTATACTCCTTGCTTGTCCCACATGTGGAATCTGCTATAGCCAACGACTACAAAAAGAGAACGAGTGAGTGGAAGAAATGGAGGAAAGTGCCATAATTTTTCATGTCCTTCAATACCTCATCCACACATTGTTGAACTCTTGTCTGTAGATATAATGGTGTTGATTGCCTCGGTATAAACGAACAATGCAAATTGATCAGAAAACAGTTCGGCATGTGAGGCTCACATCAATGACTCAGCCTCCACCTCACCAAATGTAAACACAACCATATGTACGCATTGTATAATGTGCATCTCATGGCTGTTATATATAGTGAACGGTCCACCACTTACGAGAGACTGTAGCCTGTCATTTTTATCTCCACACATGGATGGATCAATGTCAGTTTCGCTTGTTTTAGTTTTCTTTTACATTTTCTTGGGCATTTATATAAGTTTATGTGGGTGGAAATTCATGTTAATTTTAAGGTATTTGAACTGGGCTGGTTGGCTTCTATTGCTCGAGTCTGGCCTAAGTCGAACTGGGACATGGTTGACTAAGAGACCACTGTTGTGGAGCAGATCATGGGGCAGAGTAGGGAAAATGCAAGGTTGAATCAGACTTGATGATAATGTATTTTCACTGTATCCTGAATTTTAAGATTTATTGTTTTATGTATCTATATCATATCACATATTTGTATAATATAATTCATTTTATGAAATACGTAAACCTAAAGCATTTGGTACACTGTGAGTTAAGAGAGTCGAAAATTTGAATCTGAATCCTCTCATATTTCTGGTTGGAGGATGATATATTGTTCACTACTTTTATAATATTTTTATTTTTTTTTCCAATATAAAATTAGAAACTAGTGTTAATTCATTAGAGATAATGACATTAATTACATTTAAACCGAATTACGATCATCCAAAAACTAATGAGCGGTTATAATCTTAGAAAATGACAATGTTTTTCCAAGAAACCAGATGAGAGAATCTAAATCCAGTCGAGCTCAGTGGTTAAATATATCCCCATGAAAATGGGTACCAATCGCCATCCTATGCCTGCTGCCTACGCTAGATGAGTTCCCATCAGGACAGTAAGATAAATCTCAAATCATTGACATCAATGCAATGTCTGCATGGATCCACAAACAGACATTGCATTTATCAGAAGTCAGAACAAGAGGCAGATGCAACCAAAACAAGCTGCAATATTGATCCAACTTTTTTGGAGGAGAGCAGCCTTCCTCGGATGAGGGGAATATTGACACCTTCCCCAAGTGAGACCTCCGCTGTGGTTGATTCCTGCCAAGATAAAAAAATGACAAAAAAAGAGAGGTTGCTTATTTGCCAAGTTGCCAGCTGCAGGTGCATGGTTTCAGTGTACAGGCCCACAAAAACTTAAATGCTGAGAGCTAGCCTGGTCCTGCCCCTCAAGGACACTGCAGAGATCTAAGCTAGCAAAAAAGTTTGTGAAATTAAGCCTATAAAAATATACCCTTAAACTCTCGCAGTCGCAGATCATTTCAGAAAATTGTGGAACACTAGGATGATTAGCTTATTTAAAAAAACCAAATTAACGCAGTAATTATTGGAGAAAATTGGAAAATGCCATTGGTTCATCATCTGCAGCTTGAAGTAATTAGAGGAGCATCATGGCAAGAAAGAATACAAAGGAAGAGCTGTCGGAAAGGTACTGATCAACTTCAAGTTGCTAGCTCTGTTGACACTAAGCTAGTACATATCACAGCTGAATGCCACAAAACATAAAGCTTTGATGACTGATGAGACAACAACGTACTGTCTCGTGCACTTAAATCTGTTGTGAGATAGGTTGCTTTTAGGGCATCTTTCTGCAAATTTACAGGATGTGAAGAATTTGCTACAGTCTTTTGCTTTCCATTGAATGTGAGGCGTCATCATTAACTTGAATTATTACAGAGGAAAAAGAAAAGGTGCTATAGTGATTCAAGCAAGAAAAAGTGTTTTTTTTAGTGGTAAACGATTTTTAGCATCAATGTATATGGATAAGGCTTAACAATATCAATAATCTTGATATCTTTCAGATTTTATTGGTTAATGCCGTATCGGATTGGATACCTCAAAACCCAACACAATATTATCGATATTACATTAAAATCAACTGTTACTTGAAATCATGTACGGAACTAATTATAAAATTCTAATAAATTTGAAAATTTACATTTATTAAAACTTATTATATAAGAAATTGGTAGGAATGTTTTTGCTTCTTGAAAAGCCAAATGAATGAAATAATTATTGAAAATAAGTTCTAAAAATAAGTTCTAAAAGATAGAAATATGGTTTGAAAGACTAAAAATAGGCTAACTCAACATTAGAATAGGGCCTAAAGTAATTTTAAGGGTTTATTGTTTAAACTTTAAACCAAATTAGTCAAGGATTTTCAAAATTCAGGATCAAATTAATCAGGAGGATAAACAAAATTATAATAGAATATTTTCTCTATTGGGCTTGAGTAATCCATTTAATTGTGGCATTGGGCATAGTCCTTTTGTAACACCATTTGAAGAGCATGGTCATGCTGAATTGCAGGCTTGGGCTTGGTATGCTCAAAGTCCAACAATTATTTTCATCCACATGCATTCAACCTCAATAAATTTGTGTAATGAGAGTAGGCAGAGAAGGTGTTGGTCGGTGCCTAGTTGCTTGCATATCCTTAATGTGATAAATCGTGTTGAATAATTGAAGGCGCATGCAAAATCTTTGGTCTCGGGTCATAAGAGAACAATGTGAAGTGCTTGTGTGTAAAAAGATGAAACATGTGAAACCCCATGCACATTAATGCCTAACCACTTACATGTTGCGTAAAAAATACGGTAAATGATTTTGACATCAATTCCTCTTCCCTTGGCACATCTACAATCCACCCCATCATATAAATGTATTCATTCAAATTCAAGGGTAATTGATTCAATCCTAAAGTGAGAGGAATCCTGGTCAAATCCGATAAGGGTTTGCCTCGTGTGGCGTGGATCTTGGTCACGATCTGAAGCTGCGCCTCTCCTCTCCCTGCTGAAAATTTTAGACCTAGGGTTTGGACTCGGGTGTGTTATGAACAATAGAAGGGAAAGATTAGCTTATATAGATTTGAAAATTTTCAAAAGAGTTCTAAAACAACTCAAATTTCTAACTTTGAAATTCAAGAATTTTCAAATCCTAGTCAACTCTTAGTCAAACTCAATTTTTTTATTTTAAATTTTTAAGGGAAAAAATTTAAGAAAAAAAGAAAACTTTATGAATCCTAATCCTATCCTAAGTCAAATTTTCTAAATTTTCAAAAAAATAAAAAAAATTCAAGATTCCCTCCCCCAACCTAAACTGAAGCATGCCCCTCATGCTAAAATAAAAATATATAGAACCACAAATAGTTTAAATCCACCCCCAAAATCAAGAGAAATCCTTTTATTTTTCAAAATTTTTGTTTTAACATCATTATAACATATTACCAAATTTAAAATTTCCAAAAAAAATTGAAAATTCAGTTACTCACCCAAGCAAAATTTGATAGTCAAATTCATCTAGGGACGGCTGTTTGACTGTTAGTACAGCTGATTGGCCGCCTAACAACCTGTTTTGAACTTAAAATTTAGGCAATAACTTCTCTGTTGTATTTTTATTTTGCAGGAGTTTCTGCATCAAAACGTTAGTCAATAAAGATTAAGAAAAATGGATCAAAAATACTAAAGAAAATTAAATCTAAAGAAACTAGGTTAGAAACTTGGGTGACCTCCCAAAAAACGCTTTAAGTTACATCCTTTATCTAGGTTCTCTCTCCAGATCATCCAATATTGTTGAGGTTGAAAGAGATCTCATACTTGTTGAAATCTTCCTCCACATACAACTTCAATTTTTTACCGCTGACCTTGAAAAGTTTGTACTTCTCAATGATAATTTCCATGATAATTTCCACCGCTCCATGTGGAAAGACTTGCCGGGAAACAATCGAAGGCGAGAGTTATATAAAAGAACTTGTTGACCAACCACAAACTCACGCCTTGATATGAGCTTGTCATGCCATAACTTTGTCTTCTCTTCGTAAATCCTCGTATTCTCATATGCATTGTTTCTAAACTCGTCCATCTCATTGAGTGGTAGCATCCTCTTTTCACCATCCGTTTGTAGGTCAAAGTTTAAATAATATTGGAGTTTTTTAAAATAGAGAAAAAATTCATGATAGTTTTGAGGAATTAACCTGCCTATTTTATATAACCAGAATAAAGACACTTAATACCATAACATGAACTTTTTCTTAATTTCAAAAAACTACTATAAAATCTCAAAAATTACAATAAACTGCATGCACTATATCTTTTCACAGTTTTTTGAAATTTTGAAGATTTTTATAAAAGTTCATGATAGTTTTTTGTATTTTTGAAAGTTTTTGATAATTTTATGAAATTGAGTGAAAGTTCAAGATAACTTTATGAAATTATGCTCAAGAATCATAGCTGAACAAGCCTGTAGCCCGATACCCTTTTTTCCGTACCCAATACCTATTTTAAATGAAATTTATGGGCTGCACTAGATGAGATGCAATTGGGTCTAAGATTCAGAACAAAATCAAGGGCTCATAAGCGCAATCTAAAATTCTTTTGATATAGCATGAAAAAAAACACCTACCCCTTACAATGGGGCTTGTCCTAAAGCCTAAATTCAGTAAGTAGAATCTGACTATATGACCCGTGAGCTTAGCTTAGCTTTTGCAAATAATTGTGGCTTTGAGACCATCCTAATTGAGTAATTGCCAATAATTCCATCAAACTTCTCAATTTCATGTGATTGTCACGTAGCCAAAAATTATCTTGCAATTTATTACGTATTTATATAGGCTTGCCCACAAGAAAGTGATGTTAACTTTGGCATCCATATCCACTACATTTGCATTAAAAACCCTAATTCTCTAAAGAGAATCAAACTTTAATTTGTTCGATTATGCTCAACAAATCAGAGCAGGAAGCTTCTCAGTGCTGTCCAGCCCATTTTCTTTTTTACCACACATTCATAGTTTATTGAGATTTTTCTTCGATTTGCTTCTCCTCTTAAAGAAGTCAAGCCAAAATGTACATGTTAACATCACTTGAATTGTAACCAAATCATATTAGATAAAGTTCATTAATGATACAGTGAGGAATTAGGTTTGTTAAACAAATAGAAGTTGGTGGCATGCATCTTAATGCACGAAATAGACTAAGCCCTTGCATCTATTGTATGTATAAATCATCTTCTCCCTTTGCTACTCCTTTAGCCAAAGAATCGGTCACACTCATGGCAACTCTTCAAACGTTCAAGATTTTCTTGGTAGTCTCCGGCGTTGGGCTGCTAGTTTCTGCAGAACTCACCCCGGATTTCTACGACGGGGTGTGCCCGGAGGCGTTGGAGACTATCAAGCTTGCCGTTGAGGATGCCATCGCCGTTGAGCCGAGGATGGGAGCCTCATTGCTTAGGCTACATTTCCATGACTGCTTTGTAAATGTGAGACTTCTGTCATAGTATTTTCATTTTTTCTTCTTTTTCTTCTTTCTGTTGCATTAAACATTACTTGCACGCTGTTTATTATCATACTATTTGAGCTGAAAATTACTTGTGTTTTAAGGTTTATTATTTTTTTTTTTGAGGAAAAAAACTGTGAGATAAGAACTCCCCGATGTTTCATTAATAAGAATTTAACGTAAACATTCTCAAGATAGACGGGTACAAATGTGTTTTAAAGGTTTGTTATTAACCAATATTTATGAAATATGCTCTATAGGGCTGCGATGCTTCGATCTTATTGGATGACACTCCAACTTTCACCGGAGAGAAGACTGCAGGCCCAAATAACAACTCTGTTAGGGGATACGACGTGATCGATCAGATCAAATTGACCCTCAATACAGTGTGCTTGGGAAACGTAGTCTCATGTGCTGATATCGTAGCTGTTGCTGCTAGGGACTCGGTTGTTGCAGTGAGTATACTTCTTTTTGACTAATCACTCTTATAATTGATGTAAACAATTTAAATTTTGTTACTGGAACTTTATCTTTTATGTTGAAATATATAAAATATAAAAATAACAGAGTGACATGTGAGATTCTATCTAATATACCCGAAAAGGTATCAAATACGTATGTTATTCAGCAGGGGGTGGGCCTCCTATTTATCCTTCACTAATTAATGTTAGCGAGAAATTTACACTAATGAACACATTGGTTTTCCTTCTATACTCAACTAATCATTATTAGTTTTAAGAAATAGATGGTGGACACAAAGGCCACTATGTTCCATTAATGAGAATAAAATGAAACATGTGTCTCTGTCCCAACTAATATATTAATTTTGTAGGAAAAAACGGTGAACTCAAAAGTTTCTCTCGGTTCATTAAAAACTTTTAATGAAAATAATTTTGAATAACAACAGAAGAAAAACTTCTCTCAAGTCAAAATGCATACGCAAACGCAAGAGCAACTGAGAGAAAGACCACCATCACCAGCAAAAGAAAAATAAAAAACAAAGCAACCTAAAACTCCACGAGTCTAGAAAAATCATCCCAAGAAGCATCATGCAAAGAAGAAACTAGAGCGATAAGAAACCAGGAGCCACATCAACACAAGGCCGTATACGATCAGAATCAGATCCACTCCTGACTGATCTAGTTACCTTCTCGTCGTCTCCCTTGTCCTGCCTGAAAGCAGGATGCTCTATTAAGGGGGAAAAAAAGAATAAAATGTAAAATTTGATCAGGATATTCGACCAAATTGTTAAAAATTCTGTTATTATGTTGCTTCCACCAACTAACATAGACACTCAATATTTAATCTTCATGCAGCTTGGCGGTGCACCCTATGATGTGCTACTAGGAAGGAGAGACTCAGAGACGGCCAGCATTGACGAAGCTAACAAGAACATCCCCTCCCCTTTCCTCGACCTCCAGGCCCTCCTCGCCAACTTCAAATCCCACGGCCTCACCCTCGTCGACCTGGTCGTCCTCTCCGGGGCCCACACCATCGGCTTCGCCCGCTGCCTCCTCTTCCGCAATCGCATCTACAACGAGACCAACATCGACCCCGCACTCGCGACCGCTCTCCAAGAAGAGTGCCCCGCCTCCGGCTGCGACGGCAACCTCGCCGGGCTCGACGGTTCGTCGCCGCTGAGCTTCGACACGGCGTATTTCAGCGAGTTGGTGCAGATGAAGGGGCTGCTGCACTCGGACCAGCAGTTGTTTCTGGGCGATGGGGGAGATGCGGATCAATTGGTGAAGTACTATAGCGAGAATTCGGATGCGTTTTGGGCTGATTTTGGTGCAGCGATGATTAAGATGGGGAATTTGAGTCCGTTGACGGGGAGTGATGGGGTGATTAGAGAGGACTGTAGGGCTGTCTGAGCTCAGTTAGACAAAGTGTTGGTTGGTTTCTTGCTTAGTGAGAATGTACGTGTTTTGGTACGTAGTGAGATTTGTTTATTTAATGATTAATTAATGGTTATAATTGACTTGTTTAGTCTTTGAATTGGTTGATAGAAAGAGAGAGACTTGAGGCAAAAGCATGTGGTCGTGTAGAAGCTAATATTATCCCAGTTTTATTTATTTATTTATTTATTTATTTTTAAAAAGACTCATTGGCTTACATGATTACATCATTGGCCACAAGGGGAAAGCAATCCTCGCAATGATCTAATTTACTTGAAACTACTAGTAACTTCCATCCACAGCTTTTATATGGCGTGAACGAACCACAAGCCTAACAAGCGCTATGCAAATTTTGTTAAGAAAACTTCTTGCCCACTGTGAACTGAAAGATTTGAACTCATAACTTGTCACGAGAGAAAATAATATCTTGCTACTCAATTTATACTTAGTTCACCTCTCAGTGAAAGGACCATTACTTGGAGCATGGATATCAAGATCGAATCAGAAACGCTACAAGTACATGTACACATTTGAGTCCTTAATTAATTGGGCCAAGTAACCTTTTGTGGAACCTTGCACGTCATATATCTTGTGTCCTTACTCGAATTGTCAAAGTAGATTATTTGCGGCTTTAGGTTTAGGTTTGGTGTCATTTAATAAAATATTATAATAAACAATTAAATATAACAAACATTCTCCCCTTCAATTTGAAGACTGATGATTAGTCCATGCATTGCCCCAACTGTAGTGACATTTGACCCCATAGAAGAAAATTCTACTTTCATCTTTGCACCAAATTGATAAACGCATCTAATTGGCTAAGTAATTAACAAGCTCCATGCATCCAAACATAGTTCATGATACCAAATTATCTTCTTCCAACAAAATCACCTTAAAATTTTATTCCTTATGGATTGATTTCATTAAACCATTTCAAGTATTTCACAATTACATAATGAGACCCAATAAACAAAACTTGCACCCCATACTAGTAATATTCATACACACTTGATCTCCAATCAATTGGTCTTCCTGCAATTAGTCCTGATCTCCCCCCTGGTCCCAGTTAGAGGACTAATGTTCCCCATCTTCACCATGGCCGCCGCGAAATCGCTGTAGAACTTGGCCGAATTCGAGGTGTAAGAATTGACCTGCGAGTCCGCAGCCCCTCCATTAAAGAGCTGCTGGTCCGAGTGCAGCAGGCCTTTCTTGCTCATCAAGTTCTTGTAGTAGAAGTTGTCAAATGTGTTTGGGGTCGACAAATCAAGGGGACGAGGTTGTTGTCGCCGCCTGAGCTTGGGCAGTTGGCCTGCAGCGTCTTCGCGAAGCCAGAGTCTACGTTGGTCTCGTTGTGGATGCGGGTTCGGAACACCGCGCACCTCGCCTGACCGATTGTGTGAGCTCCTGCAAATTTTGTTATGGAACAAGTTGGAGCTAACACTGGTGAGTTGATTCTGAGATTGAGAATGGATGTTAAGAAAAAAGGTAAATTGTAGAAAAACGTCTTGTGCTATTATGATTTTGTAAAAAACCTTCTGGTGCTATCGAAATGCATAGAAAACCACTTGTCCTATCAAATTCAGTTAAAAGTAGACTGTGTTGTTGTGAGATTTAGCATTATTTTTTTTTTGTTCTATTGAATTTAGCGAAGAACATTCGCTTGTACTAACTAACATACTGTGAAACTCTTCTTTCATTATTTTGAATTTGATAAAAAATACAAAATATTATTTGAGTATAGATAGTGGAGAGGGTGTTTTTTTTTTTTTTCCTTCTCATTTTAGTAGTATAAAGAGTTTTTTATAAAACCATGATAGTACAGAAGGGTTTTGTACAATTTACCATTGTAAAAAGAGGGTCTCGTTTGATTGATTACCAGAGAGGGCGACCATGTCGGAGGCGCTGAGTCCTTTCTTGGAGAAGGCAGAGATGAGTGTGCTTCGGTCCGACGTCGGTGAGGGGATGTCAGCGTTGGCTGTGTTAAGGCTGGCCGTTCTTGAGTCTCTCCTTCCTAATTGCACAGCCCATGACGGGCCACCCAACTAGAAATAAATCCAAAGTTAGTTTATTTGATCACTGATTGCAATATAGTAGAACAACAGTAATTACTGTCAAATTTTAACAATAAAACTTATTTATATGTATTTATTGTACTCTTCTTACCGCAACAATGGAATCGCGAGCAGCAACGGCAAGGATATCTGCACAAGAAACAGTCTGCTTGCAAGCTGCCTCAACATTGGTTTTGATGGTATCTATGACATCGAAACCCCTTACTGAGTTCAGGTTGGGGCCTGCAGTCTTCTCTCCGGTGAAGCTCGATGTGTCGTCCAGCAGAACCGAGCCATCGCACCCCTGCAGTCATCAGAAGTCATCAGATCAAAGATTTGGACTCGAGTCCAACTTGTCAACATGGTCCTCAATTATATTAGATTAGAATTTTATTAGGATAATGATTGTGGTTAAACTTTCAACATCATGAATTTTTCCTAGTTTATCGACGCGGCAAGAAAAAGCCAAGGTATTACTTCATCAACAAACATTGCACTCAAGTCATTATTATTTTCTTATCTGACAAGGTTTTACTAATATATGATTAAATCAAAGAAATCTGTCCAAAAAAGAGTAGGTATGTTAGAGACGATGCATGCATGCAAGTTTTCTCAAGACAGGTAGAACACTGACCTTAGCTTTCACGTAACGCTAGCGAGCATAAAAGAGAAAAAGAAATAGCTTTCTCTAACAACTAATTAAAAGAGAAGGAATCATGATTCATTGGTTACATATTCGACCCTCGTTCATGTTATAGGTAGCTAGTTAGCGAGCAAAGAGAGAGTAATAGCAATGGGACTTGCATTGACGAAGCAGTCATGGAAGTGGAGCCTCACTAGCGACGCGCCCATCCGGCGCTCCTTGGACACAGCGGCCGTGACTTTGGATTTGATGATCGAGAGAGCGTTAGGGCAAGAAGTCGCATAGAAGTTCGACGACAACTGAGCTGCAGCTCTTGAAGCGAAGAACAAGAGGAAGAAGAAGGCTAGAGGATATGAGAAGCTAGAGACTGAAGCCATTGCTAGAGGGGTTGGCAAGAAGAAAGAAATTAAGAGATGGGAGCTAACTAGGCTTGAGGTGAGGGATTCTAGTGCTCAATTGGCCTCAAATTTATAGCCAACAAGTGTGAGTCTGTGACCTCCTGCTGATTCAATTTGAGAGAGGCAGCAGGGCTCATGGTCAAAGTCTCAAAAGCTAAGGAAACTGACTGGGGGCCAGCCAACACCGAGCTAGATTGATTGAGGGTCAGCATCAGATACATTCAAATTCAACCACTCCATTCTACAGAAAAATGACCTTTTTCTGGTTCATAATTGGCAAAGATACAGCTGGGGCCCACTTAGGGCTGTAAACGGGTCAGGCTCGAATCAGACCATGCAAGATAGATAAGAGAATGTTTTACCTGAATCCGAATCTGGTCCAAATCCAATAGGTAAAATTGGAGATTTTTCGTTTACAGTACACTACTACATCAATCGATTAAAGTCTAATATACTGGATTTAAGCCCGACCCGAATTTAGTTCGGGTATTCTAGATCTGTATCACACATTAATCCGGTTTGGGTCTTAAATTTCATATCCGAATTCGATTTCTATTTTAAAAACTAGATTGTATTCTAAGATACCGTTTACAGTCCCTAGGCCCGCTAACAAAGGTGGGGCCCACACGGATCTCTTAGAACAGCAGTCCAAATTTTTTTTGATTTTTTAAGATAAAGCCGTGAGGCATAAGTTTTACGGAGTTTTATTAATAAGAAACTAGCAAAACATTCTCAAGTAAGAAGGGTACAAATATGTAACAAATATACAATTTGATCCTTCAAAAAGTGAAAAAAGAAAGAAAAAAGAAAAGAAAAGGCTATCGGAGCACCATCGGACCTCCACGCGAATCGATTTGGTTCATATGTATGAGCCACACATACATATTACATACATATTATAAGAGAGTCAATCCCGCGTTGACACTTAGATAAGATGTCAGGTTTCAGAGTTACAAAATTTTGAAGTTTTTAAGCTCTCTCTTACATCCTCGTATTCACGTGTTAACGCAAATTGACCCTCTTATAATATATGTGTGTGGCTGACACACATGAACCGAAAGTCACACAAATCGCGGTGATTGCTTGTCTGATCCGTTCGTCCTGTCACTTAATCCTCTTATCACCAAACCTGGCAGTTTTTCACTACCGCAGATGAGGTCCAAAGTCCACAAATGATTTAAGTTTGCAGAGAGGAGGGTGTGTGAAATGAGTGTGGGGAGAATCTTGAGCCAAAGAACACAGGCTCTGCTTTCTGTTGGGATTTTGTATTATTATACGAGTGGATGTCTAGAATGAGAATCCCACGCGTACTTTTGATTATTCCACAAAAGTGCACGGATCAGAAATTTCACATCCATGCAGGAAGAAAAAGGAACAGATGAATAGAATTCACGGCTACGTTGGACTGTCCCACAGACTGACATGCCAAAAAAAGTGACACCTACCAAACCATAACAGTTCACATGTCACCGGATGGCCTCAGATTCTGAGGATCCTAGCCATTCACTTTGGCAATCCGTTTAGTTACAATTAATGAGCGCTTGGGGGCTATAAAGACGGATCAGGATCCAAATTCTCGCTGATCAAGACGTCTCTAATTATTGCGCATCACGTGTAACCAATTACAACTGAGATGTTATGCGCAGCTATGATCATGAACAGATTAGGAGGCAAAAATCTAAGAAGCCTTGACTCCTTTATCTTCACAGATTCCCATTACAAATTAATTGTAGGTAAACTCTCCCAAGAAATTTACTCCTACAAACCTACAATGGGTCATCTGAAGCTCTAGGTTATAAAATATTCATGTTAGAAGTTAAGACAATATATCTTCGGAATAAGAAAATTAAATATTATGATAGGTGCTCAAAATTGGCACACGATGTATGGGGCATGGCCATAGCCACTTTTTTTTTTTTTTTTTTTTTTTTTTTTTTTTGTGTGAGAGAAAATGGTGAGCCTCGAAGGTCTCTCCTGGTTCATTAACAAGAGTTTAATAAAAATAATGTCAGAAATACATAATCCTCACATCTCCTACTGTGTATGTGTAGGCGCTAAAAGAGAGAGAAAAAAAACACTGCAAAAGTAAACAACAAAATAGTAAAAATAACAAAAGTCTGAGAAAGACAGAACCTGAGACTCCGTGTTACTCTTAGCAAAGCTTTTTTGACATCACCTGAGATTCCAATAAGATTACGACAATGATACTAGTAGTAGTGGTAGTGGTTGAGTCAGTGCTCCCCAATCCCATCATTGAGTCAGTGCTATACTTCACAAGTCTAAAGTCCAAACTCTATTAACTTCCAAATGCTCCGAACTCTAATAATTATAAGCTTCACTTCTCTCCATCAGAGAAGGTATACGTCCACATTTCGCACACAATGGCCTCACTTTTTCAAGGCCAAAGGACCCCATGCATGCAAATAATATCAATTTTCAGTTGATTGCTTACTTGAGTAGCAAGACTCTTTCACCTACAATGTAATTAATTACAAAAGGAACTGTCAAAAAATTGCTTTATCTTCTTCTTGTGATGGAGCTCGCTTTGAGTGACGCTATCAACATTCACGCACTTGGTCCATTCTGACTATGGAGAGAGAGAGCAATTTAGTCGGTAAACGTGAAGCATGGCCGACCAATGAGTTTGTCGCCGGCTCTTGAGGCGGTTGGTAATTGATTGGGACCGGCCTGTCAGCGAGCTGGACTATTTGAACCAGAGGTTCCCTCGTTTGGTTTGTGTGTTTTATCTATCAAAATTGTGCCTTTTTGTATTATAGATGTCCTTATACCTGTAATACTTGTAATAGCTATAATTATTTCAAATGTGACCAACATTCCAAAATGTCTCTGTATTGCACTCATTCTCAAAGTGAGACATAACCTTTTTTTTTTTTTTTTTTTTTTTTTTGCTAATTAACTCGGTCTCAAAGTGGATAAAGGACTCAAAGACTTTAAAGCTTTATAATCTTGAAACCCGACTTTTTACCCACGCGTGAACGTGCGAGATTATCCCTCTTATAATATGTGTGTATGGCTCACACGTACGAAGTGTACTGCATATTTATGGGACAAACATATGGGCATCTCTTTGGCAAAATTGGCATGTTGCTTCTCATTTTTTTTACCTGTGGGCGCCATTGAGAGAGGTTTTTCAGGAGAGTTTGTTTTTGTACAGAATTTTCCACCAAAAAAGTCAGCTACTAGAATGGAGAAGGCCAATTATAGGCTGAAACTTCAATGCTTGGTCAATTGGGATGCAATTGCGAACCAGATAAGAATATTTCCAACACATATCATGCTTCTCAACCAAGGGACTGTGAGGTTGGGGGATTGAGATCATGAAAATGTGGTGCACTTTCTTGAGTCTCTATGTTGTAAATGTATACCTCTAATGTATAAGAGTATCCAGATTTTGGGTATAAGGAATATCCGACGAAATTAGATATATCGTATCTACAAAAGATTTAAGCATAAAAGCATTATCACGTATAACCATATAAGAGCATAAACTAATACTTAAATCTAATGGTGACGTGGAATTTTTTTCTTTAAGTAAATGGTGGACCTTAAAAAGGCCCACCCGTCTTCTATTAATAAGATTTTAATGAAAACAATCTTAAGGATACATAAAGCAACAATGCAACATAACCCTCCCGAACAATAAAGTTTCGACACACATGTAGGTGTACGAGGAGCGAAAGTACAAAAGAACTAAGTAGAAATTAAAAAAGAAGAATAGTACACTCCTTGAGACAAAATACAGGTTGATTTTAGAACTGAAGCCCAGTTTTACAGTCAACCTGTAACAAAAAAATCAGGCGTCCAATGGGCACTGATCACATGCTGTCAATGTCGCTATCATCGCCTATACTCCTCATCTCTTCTGACTGGCTGTCAGAGAACCCTTCTGTCTCAATTTGCCGCACGATCCTCTTCATGGTCTTCCTGGATATGCCTGAAAGAAGATTTGACCAGAGATGAATAAAAGTAAGACAAGCATAAAAAATCTTGGGGGATGATCAGGCCTTATTATTAAAAAATTTGTTGTTCCGTTCCCACCAAATTCCCCAGAAAACGGTTGTTGTAGCTACATCCCAAATAACCCTCTCGTGCGTAGGAAATGATTCCAATCTCCAGTGAGACCAAAGATGAAGCGCAATTGGGGCAGTTAAGGAATGTGTAATAACATACTTCCGGACAACTGCTCCTACACTGTCTGGAGAAACTATAAGCCAGAAACAGGTGGTTGATGAATTCCTCGTCTGCCATTCACAATGAATAGATACTAAGTCCATGCCAGTTTCTTATCCTCAGATTATCTCAATTTAGAATCACTCTATTGGTAACTAGTCAAAGAAAGGCCCTAACCTTCAAAGGCGTCTTGATGTTCAAGATAACTCCAGCAAAAGGACAATGCATCCCCCATTGTTAAGTGTAATGTAGGCGCTCTTAACAGAAAAGTTTCATTTTGGATCCCATTCCCAAGTCGTACCATCTTTGTCCGCCGTGTCGCCCGATAAGAGAGATGGGAGGAGGTTGATCAGTTCTTCCCTTTGGCCTAAGAGAAGTCTCTGATCCGCATTGTGAAATTTAATATTTCACGTGTCGTCTGCGCAATACAAGTTGATAGGCCACTGAGAGTCTTGCGCTGCCAAATAGAGGGCCGAAAAGAGAGCTCCCAAAGGGACGTACGAATACCACATATCTATCCAAAATCTCATCACCCTCCTGTTCCTGACTTCCTTAGCGATTGCTCGAAAGAAGATGTCTTTTACTGACATCATACCTTTCCAGAAAGGGGAGATGATGTTGTATTGGCAGACCTGTCCAACCACAATCCCAAGCGTGGGCTATCGTTGTGTGAAACGAGTGATGCCCATTGTCGTCCAGGGTCTTAAAATAATCTCCACCACCACTTGAGAAGTAGCTCTATTAAAGTCGCAAAGGTTGATAAACGCCAAACCACTGCATACTCGCTTCCATTTGACGAGGTAGAAACCTTCCTGTCTTCGTTCACCCCAAAGAAATTTTCTCCTAAGAGAGTCAATATCTTTTTCCACCCATCTGGGAAGCGAGAAGAAAGAGAGAAGTAGGTTAGGATAGCGGAGAGAACCACATTAAACATTATTAATCTATTTCCCAGCGAAAGCAACCTTTTCAACCTGCCAGTCTTTTCAAAACATTCTCGATTAATGATACCCATAGGGATCTGTTGAGGCTTACCATGGTAAGGGGTAATCCCAGGTAAGTGGCAGGCAACCTCTTGATAGGATTATTAAAGATCAAGGACAGGAGGAAGCTGTTGACTGAAATGTCATCAAGAAAGATCATGGCGTTCTTATGGTAATTAATTGTAAGCCTAGACCACTTTTTGTAGCATAGCAAAATCCATTTCAGAATCATTGCCGGCGCCACGCACTCCTTCCCAAATATAAGAGTGTCATCCACATAATGGAGGTTGACGACCGCATTAGTGTCATTTTGACAACCCAAATCCTGAATAAGGCCCATATCTCGACACCTAGCAATCATATGGCGAAGGCCGTTGGCTACAAGGACAAATACCGGGGCAAGAGAGGTCCCCTGCCTGAGTCCTCTTTTTACATAAAATCTCCCTTCCTTGGATACCATTGACTAACGTGGATACTTTAGCCAATGATAACTAAAGTTTGATCCATGAGACCTAGGCAGAGTTGAAGCCCGACGGTCGCAAAATCTCTACAATATACTCTCATTTAACCATATCATTATCCTTTTCAAAGTCTAATTTGAGCATAAACCCCAGAGTCTTGTTTCGCTTAGAGAATTGGATCACCTTCTAAGCCATCGCCACCAAGTCAAGAGAGCTTCTGCCCCCGAGGAAGCCCATCTGGTGATCTCCAATAAGTTCACCCAAGACGTCTTTAAGTCGATTGGCTAACACCTTGAAAATGATCTTGACCGAAGCATTATGCATGCTAATGGACCTAAAGTCCCCACCTTAATAGCCTCACTCTTTTAAGGAAAAACACCATATGTGCATAATTTAGTCTATTGAGCCAGGGATTTCCCTCATGCAGACTACTCAACAAGTTGATAAGCTCCGATTTGACAACGTTCCAGAAATATTGACAGGAAAATATTGGGAAGCCGTCCGGGTCTGGAGATTTATCTTCCCCTAGCCCTAAACAACCTCTTTAATCTCTTCCTCTGAGAAAGGTTTGGTAATATCTCCAAGAGCTTCTGTAGTCCCCTGTCCAGTTGAGAAATCCCGGAGATGTACCTCAACCATCTGTGAGCAGAATAACCACCAAAGATTTTCTTAAAATGCCCGTGATTATTATCCTTAATCTGTTCTTCGTCCTCAACAATCCCCCTTAACACTTCCAAACTCAGGATCTTATTCTTTTTATTTTGCATGTGTAAAGGTAAATTCCTTAGGGGAATTTATCTACACTCAATTTGTAAATAGGAAAGTAAACCAACGCAAACACCAGAGAATTTACGTGAAAAATCCGCAGAGGGGAAAAACTACGTTGAAATGAGAGATTCCACTAAATCAAAGAGATTACAAGAATGTCTCAACACTCTATTACAGATTCAATTCTTTAGGATTCGGTCTCTCGCTAAGGAGGAAGAAATTGGCTTTATAACTGATGGATAGCAAGCTGAGTCATAAACTCCAAGATTTTCACCTCTGGATCTGCTCATGATCATAACTGCATGTAATGCCCAACCGTAATTGGTTCGAGTGACGCGTGATTATTGGAAACATGTTGGTTGGTGAAAATTGAGGTCCAAATCCGCATCCGTAGTCCCCACTTGCTTAGTAGTTGTAACTGCTCTGACAGCCAGGTGATCGGGTGAGATCAATTAGATGAGACTGAGTCTGTGATCTCATGATTTGTGAGACTTACCAGGTGTCGCAATTTAGCAGAGGGTCATAATTTTGACCACTATAATATGTTAGTGATATTATGAAAAAAGACAGAAATTGAGATCCCCTATTTAACCCAGTTCACTCTAGCCCTCTAGCTCCATATGATCTCCTCCTTTCTGTATAATTAGTGGATCTGGATTCGCAAATTTTGCAACTGATGAAGCTCATCCTAGGTAAGATCCCTAACTTCTTGACATTTCTCCAAGATATTTATGTCGTGTGCGACTTGTTTCTTGGTTTGGAGGACAAACCCGAAAGACTCTTAGCTCCCACCTTCGTAGAGCCCTCTGAAGGTGTCTCAGCTTAGCGAATAACACTTCGACAATGCCTAGACAGTTAGCAGGGCTTTCCCAGCTATCCTTAACAGCAGCCCAGCAGCCTGGTTGCTCCAGCCACATCCTTTCCAAACAAAACAGTTTTCTTTTGGGGGTAGATGTTTCTCTAGCATCCAGGCACAATGGGGTATGATCCGACGTTGGTCTCGGCAAGGTGTGCAGAGAAACCAAGGGGAAGTTAGTTTCCCATTCAAAAGAAACCATAACCCTGTCAAGTCTTGCCAGGATAGGCCTATCTTGGAGATTGGACCAAGTGAAAGATCGGTCAGTAATAGGCAAGTTCAAGAGATCGGTCTGATCAATCAAGGAGTTAAAATCCCATCGGTCATGACTCTTCGCTCCAAGAAAAGCTATAATATTAAAATCCCCTCCAATAACTCACGGCAAAGCCTATATATTTGCTTGACGAAGAGAATCTTTTGCCAGAGATCCGACCCTATTAGGCCCCTAAACGAAAGAAATGACTTGCTCGAAGTTGCCATTTCTCCTCTTAATCACCACTGAGAGTGAGAATCTCCCAATCCATTCATCAAGAAGGATGACATCGCATGAATCAAAACCGATCAAAATCCCCCCAGAAGCACCTACAGAATCTTTAGATACACAGCGATCAATTTTCCAAGCTCCTAAAGCGCTAATTAACCGACATGTCGGTGATACTAACTTGGTCTCGTACAGGCACACAATGTCAGCTTTAGCCCCGCAATATAAAATCGCTGACGTCATGGTGACGTGGAAATTTTCTTACTATAGTATAAAGGTATGCTATTTTCAGATGCCTCCCTTCTCCTTAATAATAGTCTTCCTCTTTTCTTAGCCCCCAGGCAAAATGCGAAAATGAAAGAGGAGTAGTAGGTGATGAATAAATTGAGGACTCACTAAGAGTTGACTTGAAAAAGAAAGAATAATGTCTTTTAAAAATAGCAATCTGGGCCTAATTTGGTACATAAACAGTGAAGCAAAGCGTTAATTGGGACAAGCCACAGTTTAAGAAAATTGAGATAGCCCAAAACATTTTAGCCTTTATTTCATTTGTCCAAAACTGGATCAAATGAATCTTACTGGACTTTGACCAGTTAGGCTTGTTGAGGCCCATTTAACAATGTCAAAGCCCAGAGGTTCCCTGTTCCTTTTTAAATAATCAATAAAGATCGACATAAACTTAGAGCGGAAAGATTTTCTGATGTCCGTTATTATGCTAATTCATAATATCACACTCCTTCTTAGTTGGCTAATTAATGGGAGAAAGATATGAAAATCCAAAGTTAGCAAGGGGACATATATCTCAATCTCTGTTATAGCCGTGCTACACTAGTGTGAAGTTCTCAATGGAGGATGCTACATCAAATTCGTGTGAGGAGCTATAATCAACAAGATTTACATTAGAAACTGGGTACCTCGAGAAAAAACCCAGTTGCATGCATGTAATGTGTGTGTAGCAAAACATGACATGCTTCAAAAACAATACACGACATACCTTTGGTTAATAATCTGAGCATATCTTGAGGGAAGGAAGAGAGGACTCAATCAACAACCCTAGTTCTTTTTACTATCTGAGACTACCTCCTCAGCCAGAGCATATGCATCAATTTCAGCAAAATAGGCTCTTTGCCTCTCAATATGATCTTGGGGCAGTAAAGATTTCTCAAGGACCTCGTCGTCGTCATCATCCCATAATGTGTGTTTCTGAATCTGAAGAATTCTCATGCAAAAATCAAGTGGTTGTGAGGATGAGAATGCAATACTGTGGCGAATAAAAACTGGTTTACCGTGGATCGGACCCCACCACAAGCGATTTGAGGCGCTCCCAAGGTGATACCTATCAGAATACATATGGGAAAGAACACTTTTCAAATTATAAGCACCGATGTGGTGCCGGCCTAAGATCCTCGGGCGTGAAAATCAGTAGATGGAATGGTATTAAGGACCGACAGAGGGAAACTGCCGGTGTAATGGAGGGGACTGCTAGTGTGATGATAGACTGGAACAGAAAACTTCCAGTGTAGTAGATGGACTAGCAGAGGGAACTGCTAGTGGATGGATGGGCTAGCACGAGGAACTACTAGCGTGATGGTGTATGTGTGCAATCTGAAGATTAAAGAAGTGACCCCCCTCTCTTTGGAGAAGAATGATCATATATACCTAACAAAGATATCGGCGTGGAGGCAGAATTGATGGACTGCTGTAACTGCACGATCTCCACGTGCTGAATTTGTTGTAACAGCAGTGATTGCTGGTACTGATTGGTTGGGATTACAGGCCGCGAAATCTACCATTGTATATAACTACTCATATTGATAAGGGTGTTAAATGTTATAAACGTGGAGAGGAAGACGTTGCATGAGTATCGGCGGAGATTCTGGATGATCTGTTGTTGGTGCTTCAGGTTTGGAGCTGGGGCTTTCAGGTCAGGGAAGACCTTGGAGTGGGAAGGACATCGGAGAGCTAGAGATCTCGGAATAGTGGAAGACAGTTCCGGGATGAAAATGTCTTCCGAGCAGAGGATGATTTCGAGAAGGTTGGATGTGGTGAAGGCTCTAGATAGCTGGGACACATGTCATCATCCTGATGAGGGTCAAATTTTAACCACTACACATACACGAACGTAAATATGAAATTAGGAAGGAGATGCGAAGCGAGATCAGTATTAAAGCAGAAAAGAATAATAAGTTGAAGAAGGAACGGGGCAGAAAAAAGAAAGTAAAAGAATTATCCTTTCTGTGGCATGGTTGCCATATATAGGGATTTCTGGTTTGCATCTCAAAGTTAGACAAAAGCTTCTTCGGAAAATATCCTTTCTGTGGTATGGTTGCATATATTGGACCTGTTTGGTTGTGGTAAGTGGTCGTAAGTGATAAACTCTTTTACAGTTGCGAGAGTTATATGCAAATAAGTTTTACGGTGTTTGTTTGGTAATGTGAAATTATAAGTGAAAAAGTGTATTGTGTTTTATGGTGCTTGATTGTCGTAATGTGTAACGCCCCGATCCCACGGATACGGGGACGTTACTGCGACGTATATACGCAGGTCAGAAAGTGCCCCCACGTATATACGCTAAGCAATAAGTACAACAAGAATCAGAGTACACGACTAAGCGTGGTATCCATACATATACCAACTGAAAAGTACAACTACAAAGCTATCACAGGATATGATAAAGTATTACACATTACACGTGTATTACATCACAACCAAGTCCAAAAGTAAAAGATACAATATAAACACAAAAAAGCTCACGAGTTGGATGAAGATCCCGTGAGTCAAAACGGATAGGTCTGGCACGAAGAACAGGAATTAATCTGCCTGTTCACTAAAGAAAGCTTGATCCTCTGTGGATGGCTCCACTTCGATCCAAGCCTCAGAACCTGAATATGCAAATCCAAGGGGGGTCAAGACCTCATAACAAAAATCAGGCTACAGCCAAATGGCTAAGAGACATAAATAAGTAAGAGGGAACAGTAAGATAAATATCAATCAGTAGGTAATGAAAGCATAAAGAGTAAGAGTCTGAATACAATAGATCCACAGTTAACGTCTTATTATTATTACTTGTCTTACTATGATATCTAGCTATGTGACCCAGTGTCCCAGCTCACATAGATCCATATCCTAGTAAAGCAAGGTTGTTATTGGAAACCAGCGGTTGTATCGACGAACTATGTTTACAGTGGATCCCGTACATGCCCGGGATAACGGTCCAGGATTGTTCCGTTGCTTGGTGACGGAAGCCAGCCGCTAGGCTAACAGGAGGGACTTATGTATGCCCTTATCATGATGGTACCAGTAAGGAGGGAGCAAGCACTCCCCTCGGTCCCCTGGTGGCCCACAGGTCAGACCGGAACATGAGTTGCACAACATTCCTAAAACCACTGTAAACACGAACACATATCGATATCCGCATGTTTTCCCCCGACCCAATATAAGTTGGTCTATTTTATACAAAAGTCAAGTGTACCATGCTTGGTTCAAGTGATGGCATGATAAGTGGTGATATCCATTTATTAACAAGTTATGGAATGAGACTATACAATAATAAGTCATGAAGTAACAAGAAGTAATGTCCATCAAGTAACATGTCATGAAGTACCAGTTATGAGGCATAAACAAGGATAATATATCACATATGTATCAAGGGTACGATCCAAATTCAGAAAAGAGATCAACTATAACCAACAGTCTAAATTAGTCGACTAGGTGGAAGGGTTAGTCGACTAGTAGGGGTCTCTAGTCGACTAACAGTCTGAATTAGTCGACTAAAACTGGGTTCCAGAGAGTTGAGGTTCTGTTTCAGGGAAAGTTAGTCAACTAGGGAAAAAGGGTAGTCGACTAACAGTGAACTCAAGTCGACTAGCAGATACGTAAGTCGACTAAATCTGAGATACAGAGAGTTGAGTTTCTGGTTCAGGAAAAGTTAGTCGACTAGGGTGGAAAGTGTAGTCGACTAACAAAGATTTCTAGTCGACTAATAGATAGTCTAAGTCGACTAAAACTGTGTTCCAGAAAAGGTTACTTTTCAAAACAGAGGGGTTAGTCGACTAATACCTAGGTCAAGTCGACTAATCGTCTAGAAACAGAATACAGAACAGATTTTCT
Organism: Agave tequilana; assembly: GCA_038442645.1. Lineage (NCBI taxonomy): Eukaryota > Viridiplantae > Streptophyta > Magnoliopsida > Asparagales > Asparagaceae > Agave > Agave tequilana. Next base: position 79,923 of record JAVJIF010007445.1, on the reverse strand, counting down.
GATGGTTGTGTTTGATGTCTAAAAACATGATTTTGAAGACGTAAATATACAAGATATGAGAACACAAGTGTGTTAGGAATTAGACAAGTCTTGGTGAGTAAAAATACTCACTTTGAATGGTTAAATCGAGGCTTTACGAGTTCCGTAAAGATCGTTGTCGACAATATCCCCAACTTGATCCTTGGCGATGTTGCGGACGATCCCAATCCAAAGAAGTGGAGGTTGCTTGAGATGGAGAAGATGAAGACCTTGGTGTTTTGGAGTTAGGGTTTGAGTTGAGATGAAGGAGGATTTGGTGAGGGTGAAGATTTCTCTTGGTGGAAGGAAGTAAAAAGGAAAAGAAGTGTAAAGGAAATGTTTATATAGGTTTTTGATTTTTGTAAAGAAGGTGTAAATAAGGTAATTGAGAGGGGGTTTTGTGTAAATAGGGGAGGGGATGAGTGTCCCTCTACTTGGCCACTTGGCCGGCCATGGGAGAGAGAGAGAGAGAGAGAGAGAGAGAGAGAGAGAGAGAGAGAGGCATTAATGAGGGAGTAGGTGGAAGTGAGTGGAGGTGAAATTTTGGGAAAAGATTGGAATTTTGGAAATGGAAAAACTTGTGGTTGTGGAGGAAAGAAGGAAATAAGGAAAAGAAAAAAGAAAAGAAATTATAAATGAAGATATTTTCTCTTGGATTTAAAAATGAAAATATTGAAAACATGGATTCCCGGGTTTAAGTCGAGGATACGGAAAACATTTCGGAAAATACCGAAATCGTCCGAAATTCAAGTATCTCGGAACGACTCGTAAATTTTACCAAAAATCAAGAATAATATATGAAGACTCACAGTGAAATCCGTTTTAAGAAATACTTTGTAGTTTTAAAACTAAAAATCCCGAAATCAGTTATCTACCGACTCCGTTGGAATTTTCATAAATTCATAAAATTCTCAGAAAAAGTATTTAGATAGAAATATGATTCTAAGAAATAAAGTCTAAAGGACCTTCTAGAAATTCCTAACTGTTTGTGAATTAAAAATCCGAGAATCGATCAGCGATACTGGTCGACACCGGTTTTGAAAATATTTAATTAAATTCAGGAAAATTCCAGAAAATCATAGAAAGTATATAATATTGGAAAATGATTTTTTTTAAACTGAAATCGGTCAAATACAGGAAGTAAATCGAAAAATACGGTCGAAAAACTGAATACGCAACTAAGTACGTATTCCGGGAACGGGGTATTACAATCCATCCACCTTACAAAAATTTCGTCCTCGAAATTTCATAAAGTGAAAGGTAACAGTAAAGAAGGATAACAGTAGAGAAGGATAGAAGGAAAGAGTTTTACCAATCAAGAAGTGAAGAGTTGAGGGTAACGCTCACGGATAACATCCTCTCGTTCCCACGTGGCCTCTCCTGGTGCACGTCTGTTCCAAGACACCAACACTAACGGTATGGCTTTGTTCTTCAGTGTCTTCACACTCTTATCCAAAATGGCCATCGGCTGCTCTTGATAGGATAAATCCGGTTGTAGTTCCAGTTCGGAGTGATCCAGGATATGACTATCATCCTTCACATACTTCCTCAGCTGTGATACGTGGAATACATTGTGGACTCCGTCTAAAGATGGCGGTAACGCCAACCTGTAAGACACATCTCCCACTCGGTCCAAGATCTCGAATGGGCCGATATATCTCGGACTAAGCTTTCCACGAGTACCGAACCGGATAACTCCTCTGGTAGGTGATATCTTCAAAAACACATGATCCCCTGTCTGGAATTCCAATGGCCTTCTCAGTGTGTCAGCCCAACTCTTCTGCCGACTCTGTGCTGCCCTGAGGTGATCTCTGATAATCCTGACCTTATCTGTTGTCTGAATCAGGATCTCTGGCCCCAAAAGTCTCCTCTCACCGACTTCATCCCAACAAATCGGTGATCTACACTTCCTACCATACAATGCTTCAAAAGGTGCCATCTTAATACTTGCCTGATAGCTGTTGTTATAAGAAAATTCAGCCAAGTGAAGATGGTCTTCCCATGATCCCTGGAATTCAATCATGCAGGCCCACAACATATCTTCAAGAATCTGGATAGTCCTTTCAGATTGTCCGTCTGTCTGAGGATGATATGAAGTACTGAATTTCAGACGAGTCCCTAGACTTTCTTGGAGGCTTTCTCAGAAATGAGATCTGAATCTGGTGTCTCTGTCTGACACAATACTAACTGGAACTCCATGCAGACGAACTATCTCCTTCATGTACTTGTCTGCCAGAACCTCTGTTGTCTGACCTACCCTGAATGGTATGAAGTGAGCTGATTTGGTGAGGCGATCAATGATTACCCACACAGCATTATTACCTTTAGGACTGCGAGGCAATGCCGTGACAAAATCCATGGTGATGTGCTCCCACTTCCACTCAGGTATCGGTAAAGGTTGTAGAAGTCCAGCTGTCCTCTGATGCTCTATCTTTATCTGCTGACAAACCAAGCACTTGGCAACATACTGGGCTATCTCCCTCTTCATAGCATTCCACCAAAACTGCTTCTTTATGTCCTGATACATTTTGTTTCCCCCTGGGTGTATGGAATATGCTGAACTGTGTGCTTCTGCTAGAATCTTCTGTCGAACTTCTCCTTGGGGAACACAAATCCTGCTGCCAAAATATAATGCACCATCTGGATGAATACAGATATCAGTCCTCAATCCAGCCTCTACCTGGGCTCGAAATGACTGCAATCTGGGATCTTCCTTTTGAGCTTCCTTGATCTCATCTATCAATGTTGACTGAATCTGCAAGGTCATGAACTGTCCTGCCTTATCAACTCCTTGTACCAACATTAAGTCCAATCTGATGATGTCTTGAATCAACTCCTTCTGCTGAGTAAGTTGGACGAGCACTCCATTCTCTGGCTTCCTGCTCAGTGCATCCGGAACTGTATTGACCTTGCCCGGATGATATTGCAAGTCTATATCATAGTCCGCCATAAGCTCCAGCCACCGCCTCTGCCTCATGTTCAACTCCTTCTGTGAGAAAATATACTTGAGGCTCTTGTGATCCGTGTATATCAACACTTTATCTCCCAGAAGATAATGCCTCCAGATCTTCAAGGCAAATATAACAGCTGCTAGCTCCAAGTCATGAGTTGGGTAATTCCACTCATGAGTCTTCAGTTGCCTAGATGCATATGCTATGACATGATCATGTTGCATAAGTACACACCCCAGGCCTTTTCCTGATGCATCACTGAATATGACCATCCCTCCTCTTCATGAGGGAGTCCTCAAGATTGGAGCTGAAATGAGCCTCTGCTTCAATTGCTCAAAAGCTGCAGTACATTCCTCTGTCCATATGTACCTTTCTCCTTTCCGAGTGAGCTGGGTTAACGGAGCTGCAATCCTAGAGAAATCTTGGACAAAGCGTCGGTAATATCCGGCTAGTCCCAGAAAACTCTTAATCTCAGTCACCGTCCTCGGAATTGGCCAATCTCTCACCGCCTGGACTTTGCTAGGATCAATTGAAATTCCTTCCGCTGAAACTATGTGTCCAAGGAAGGCTATACTGTCCAACCAAAAGTCACACTTGCTCCTCTTAGCATGAAGCTGCTCCTGCTGGAGAGTCTGCAATACAATCCTCAAGTGTTCTGCATGCTCCCTGTTGCTCTTTGAATAGATCAGGATGTCATCTATAAAAACCACTACAAACTGATCCAAATAGGGCGAGAACACTCTGTTCATCAAATCCATGAAAACTGCGGGGGCATTGGTGACTCCGAAAGGCATAACCAGAAATTCATAGTGGCCATAACGGGTCCTGAATGCCGTCTTCGGAATATCCTCTGTCTTCATCCTTAGCTGATGGTAACCCGACTGCAAATCTAATTTAGAGAATACTCGGGCTCCATGAAGCTGATCAAACAAGTCATCAATCCTTGGTAAGGGATACTTGTTCTTGATGGTAACTTTGTTCAATTCTCTATAATCAATACAAAGCCTCTTACCACCATCCTTCTTGTTTGCCAATAATACTGGAGCTCCCCATGGTGAAGTACTTGGTCGAATCAATCCCTTATCAGAGTATTCCTGCAGCTGCTTCTTTAGAATCTCCAACTCCGTCGGTGCCATCCTGTACGGAGCCTTGGATATAGGAGCTGTTCCAGGCACAGTATCAATAGAAAACTCAATCATCCTTTCAGGTGGCAGTCCTGAGATCTTAGCAAACACTCCTGGAAATTCGTCCCACACCGGTACTCCCTTCTGAACCTCCGAAGTAGCCAACCGAGTCTTTCTCTTGGTAGACTTCACTTCTCCACTGAATTGGAATTCCGGTTGACGAGGGATCCTGAAAATAATCTTCTTCTCCCTACAGTCAATAACTGCATAATACTGACTGAGCCAGGTCATGCCTAAGATTACGTCGTACCCCTTGGTGTCTAGTACGAGTATATCTATGGCCAAGGTCTTATCACAAAGTTCTACTGGACAGTCAGCACAAACTCTAGAAGATATGACTACTCCATTCCCTGTACTAATCTCCCATTTGTGGTCTAAAGATCTAACAGGTATGGAATGCAATGCCACAAAATGATCTGAGATAAAACAATGTGAAGCACCTGAATCGAAGAGGGCTAAAACAGGTTTAGAATGCACCCTGATATTACCTGTTATCACCTCCTCAGAAGTCTCAGCCTCTACTTCTGTCAAATTGAAGGCTTGACCCCTTCCACGCCCTGCAGCAGTCCTAGCTCCTCTCTGGACTGGGCGAATAGCTTGCTGTGGAGGAGGGGGAGGAACTCTCCTGATCATCGGTCCTTGATTCCTCTGTCCCGGTGGCCCTGGAAGTGCTCTCTGTCCATTCGGTCCCTGCAGTGCTGGCAAAGCTTGGCCGGCTATCCCATTCTCCTGTGTGGACAGGCTTCGATGGAATGGTCTCGGGAACCACACACCAAACATAACCCATTTGCCCTACGGCAATTCTGACGAATATGGCCTGGTTTCTGACAATAGCTGCAGAAGGAAAAAGGTTGGGCCGTCTGGTAAGGAGCTGGTCGGAATGGTTGCCTCATAGCCTGAACCTTCGCTGCTCTGTATGGGCCTCCTCTTCCCATAGGTGGAAATGGCCTCTTCATGGCCTGGTTCCTCATCTGGTTCTCTTGCTTCTTCTCTAGCCCACGCTCCACCTCTCGAGCTATGGTGAGAACTTCTGAATAAGTCTTCAGCTGCTGGGGCATTAGAAAACTTGGATGTCCATCTGCAAGCCCTGCTGAAACCTACTAGCCCGCTTCTCCTCATCAGTTACCATGTACGGAGCAAAGCGGCTAAGTCTGAGAAATTCCGCGGCATACTCATCCACAGATCTATTCCCTTGCTGAAGTCTGATGAACTGCTCTTCCATGTCCTTCTGAGCAGTGGCAGGGAAGAATCTACTGTAGAAACTCTTGGAGAATGTGTCCCAGGTGACACGCTTCTCCAATCTGGCCTCCTCAGCTAGCCACCAAGTTCTGGCTATATCCTTCAATTGAATCTTAGCAACCTCCACTTGATTCTCCTTTGGAACTCGAGCTGCATTCAATAAGTCTGTGGTGTCTGTCAGCCATTGCTCAGCATCCAGGGGTTTCTCTTCACCCGTGAATATGGCTGGTTGCAGCCGTCTGAAGTCCGAAACATTTCCCGGCCTCTGTTCCTTTGGAGCTGCCAATTCTTGCCGGAGGAGTTCCGTCTGTTGCTGCTGGTTCTCCATCATCGTCTGAATGACCCTCAGAATGTCCACATTCTCTCCCGCGGGTCCATTCGATGCTTGTCCGGAATGGTTTCGTCCCGTCCTTCTCTCCATATCGAGTTGGGAAAAGATAACTGGAATTGGAATAATGGAAGGAGTTTAGAACACAAGGGAAGGAATCAAGAAGGGATCAAGAAGGACTAGATAACTTTGTACATTGTAGTTGGCAATAGCAAATTACATTAATTTGCTGCTTAATTGTACTATAGGTGTGAGAGCCAGGCTCTGATACCAACCTGTAACGCCCCGATCCCACGGATACGGGGACGTTACTGCGACGTATATACGCAGGTCAGAAAGTGCCCCCACGTATATACGCTAAGCAATAAGTACAACAAGAATCAGAGTACACGACTAAGCGTGGTATCCATACATATGCCAACTGAAAAGTACAACTACAAAGCTATCACAGGATATGATAAAGTATTACACATTACACGTGTATTACATCACAACCAAGTCCAAAAGTAAAAGATACAATATAAACACAAAAAAGCTCACGAGTTGGATGAAGATCCCGTGAGTCAAAACGGATAGGTCTGGCACGAAGAACAGGAATTAATCTGCCTGTTCACTAAAGAAAGCTTGATCCTCTGTGGATGGCTCCACTTCGATCCAAGCCTCAGAACCTGAATATGCAAATCCAAGGGGGGTCAAGACCTCATAACAAAAATCAGGCTACAGCCAAATGGCTAAGAGACATAAATAAGTAAGAGGGAACAGTAAGATAAATATCAATCAGTAGGTAATGAAAGCATAAAGAGTAAGAGTCTGAATACAATAGATCCACAGTTAACGTCTTATTATTATTACTTGTCTTACTATGATATCTAGCTATGTGACCCAGCGTCCCAGCTCACATAGATCCATATCCTAGTAAAGCAAGGTTGTTATTGGAAACCAGCGGTTGTATCGACGAACTATGTTTACAGTGGATCCCGTATATGCCCGGGATAACGGTCCAGGATTGTTCCGTTGCTTGGTGACGGAAGCCAGCCGCTAGGCTAACAGGAGGGACTTATGTATGCCCTTATCATGATGGTACCAGTAAGGAGGGAGCAAGCACTCCCCTCGGTCCCCTGGTGGCCCACAGGTCAGACCGGAACATGAGTTGCACAAAATTCCTAAAACCACTGTAAACACGAACACATATCGATATCCGCATGTTTTCCCCCGACCCAATATAAGTTGGTCCATTTTATACAAAAGTCAAGTGTACCATGCTTGGTTCAAGTGATGGCATGATAAGTGGTGATATCCATTTATTAACAAGTTATGGAATGAGACTATACAATAATAAGTCATGAAGTAACAAGAAGTAATGTCCATCAAGTAACATGTCATGAAGTACCAGTTATGAGGCATAAACAAGGATAATATATCACATATGTATCAAGGGTACGATCCAAATTCAGAAAAGAGATCAACTATAACCAACAGTCTAAATTAGTCGACTAGGTGGAAGGGTTAGTCGACTAGTAGGGGTCTCTAGTCGACTAACAGTCTGAATTAGTCGACTAAAACTGGGTTCCAGAGAGTTGAGGTTCTGTTTCAGGGAAAGTTAGTCGACTAGGGAAAAAGGGTAGTCGACTAACAGTGAACTCAAGTCGACTAGCAGATACGTAAGTCGACTAAATCTGAGATACAGAGAGTTGAGTTTCTGGTTCAGGAAAAGTTAGTCGACTAGGGTGGAAAGTGTAGTCGACTAACAAAGATTTCTAGTCGACTAATAGATAGTCTAAGTCGACTAAAACTGTGTTCCAGAAAAGGTTACTTTTCAAAACAGAGGGGTTAGTCGACTAATACCTAGGTCAAGTCGACTAATCGTCTAGAAACAGAATACAGAACAGATTTTCTGATGGTTGTGTTTGATGTCTAAAAACATGATTTTGAAGACGTAAATATACAAGATATGAGAACACAAGTGTGTTAGGAATTAGACAAGTCTTGGTGAGTAAAAATACTCACTTTGAATGGTTAAATCGAGGCTTTACGAGTTCCGAAAAGATCGTTGTCGACAATATCCCCAACTTGATCCTTGGCGATGTTGCGGACGATCCCAATCCAAAGAAGTGGAGGTTGCTTGAGATGGAGAAGATGAAGACCTTGGTGTTTTGGAGTTAGGGTTTGAGTTGAGATGAAGGAGGATTTGGTGAGGGTGAAGATTTCTCTTGGTGGAAGGAAGTAAAAAGGAAAAGAAGTGTAAAGGAAATGTTTATATAGGTTTTTGATTTTTGTAAAGAAGGTGTAAATAAGGTAATTGAGAGGGGTTTTGTGTAAATAGGGAGGGGATGAGTGTCCCTCTACTTGGCCACTTGGCCGGCCATGGGGGAGAGAGAGAGAGAGAGAGAGAGAGAGAGAGGCATTAATGAGGGAGTAGGTGGAAGTGAGTGGAGGTGAAATTTTGGGAAAAGATTGGAATTTTGGAAATGGAAAAACTTGTGGTTGTGGAGGAAAGAAGGAAATAAGGAAAAGAAAAAAGAAAAGAAATTATAAATGAAGATATTTTCTCTTGGATTTAAAAATGAAAATATTGAAAACATGGATTCCCGGGTTTAAGTCGAGGATACGGAAAACATTTCGGAAAATACCGAAATCGTCCGAAATTCAAGTATCTCGGAACGACTCGTAAATTTTACCAAAAATCAAGAATAATATATGAAGACTCACAGTGAAATCCGTTTTAAGAAATACTTTGTAGTTTTAAAACTAAAAATCCCGAAATCAGTTATCTACCGACTCCGTTGGAATTTTCATAAATTCATAAAATTCTCAGAAAAAGTATTTAGATAGAAAATATGATTCTAAGAAATAAAGTCTAAAGGACCTTCTAGAAATTCCTAACTGTTTGTGAATTAAAAATCCGAGAATCGATCAGCGACACTGGTCGACACCGGTTTTGAAAATATTTAATTAAATTCAGGAAAATTTCAGAAAATCATAGAAAGTATATAATATTGGAAAATGATTTTTTTAAACTGAAATCGGTCAAATACAGGAAGTAAATCGAAAAATACGGTCGAAAAACTGAATACGCAACTAAGTACGTATTCCGGGAACGGGGTATTACATAATGTGTAAGTCATAAGTGAAAAATTAACCACAAAATTAATTGTTTGGTGATTTAAAATATTAAAAATATCAATAAATATAAAAAAGTAAATATTAAAAATATTAATTATTAAATTATTAAAAGCTAAATATAAAATCAAAAATTAGTAAATACTAATATTAAATAATTTAATCTAATACTGAAAATGTATTAAATTTATATTGAATATTACTAATCTATAAATTAAGTAAGAATTAAAATTAAATGGAATACATTATATTAATCTAGTAATAAAAAAGATTAATCTAGTAATAAAAAAAGATTCTAATATTAAAAATAATTAAATTATTATATTTAATCTAATAATTAAAAAATTCTCATAATTTAAAAAATTAATTTAATAATAAGAAAATTTAATCTAATTACAAGTAACTGTCTGCAATACAATTTTCTATTGCCACAAAATTAATTATTTGTACTGCAAGTGAGTTGTAAGTGAGATTTGCATGACCATAAAATTAACTATTTGTGTTGCAAGTAGATCGTAAGTGAGATGCAAGTACATTTTACAACTTAAACAAATCTGCCCATAGTGTTTTACCTTTTCGTCGTTTTCGCTTTCAATCCTGCCTCGGCTAACAATGAGGGTAAAGGTGACATAGTGTCGCCGTTAGTTTCACGCTTTTTCATCATCAATCATGTTGGTCCCCGAGATAATGACAAATGCGGAACTAGCTCTGTTGGCAACTATAAATCTAAACAAACACAAGTTAACACAAAACTAAACAAGAAGGATTATAGTTAATCAATTAAATATAAACTTGCAAATAAAGGAAATCAAATCTCAGAATTGACAAACGCAAACAAAGAGATTTATCCTGGTTCGGTCCTTGTGACCTACATCCAGTCCCCAAGCCACCCGCTTGAGATTTTCCTTTATACTTGATTTTGTACACCCAAAATCACAGCCATGCACACCACTTGACAAATCCCCTTCGTCAATGTGTACACCTTCTCTTCCACCAAGAGAACACCTTCTCTTCCACCAAGAGAATAAACTTCACCTTGTACAACTGTCTCTACACCAAGAAGCCACCCGTGTACAATGCTTGCTTTGAGTATTACAACTTTCCTATAAGCTTTGGTACTGTGTATGAACGTGGACAAGGTCTAGTATAGGAGAAACTTCAGAGAACTTCACAATGGAAATGTCTTTTAGTGAAGAACAGAAGTTGAAAATTCAGTTTTCAGGTTTGGCAGAATTTTGACTTGGAAAACTGAAGATTTGGATTGTTATTTGGCCTTTGGAGTAACTACCCTTTATATAGCTGAAGACTAGAGTTAGTTAGGGTAGTTATAGGTGAAATTCAGACAAGTAAAACGTTGGAATTCGTTGCACAAAAGACCAGATAACGAAAACTGTCCAACAGTCAGAAACTGCCTATAGTCGACTTGCCTATGGAGTTAGTCAACTATACTAGGCAAAATTCCTTCTATTAGTCGACTAGATTTAGCTATTAGTCGACTAGGGAAGATACGTTGGAGATACAGTTTTTTGTTTAACTGATTCAAGTCGACTGCAACTAACTGTTAGTCGACTGGACCAATGATTAGTCGACTGGAGCAAGGTATTAGTCGACTACAAGTTGTATTAGTCGACTATAGTTGACTGTCAAGTCGACTAATACACAAACAGAGAGTTGGGCTGTTTTGACACACACAATTAGTCGACTTGGGGTTCTGGTTAGTCGACTACACATGGGAGTAGTCGACTATAGTAGACTGTAAGTCGACTAACAGGACAATGAAATGTGTGTTTGTGTCAAGGCTTTTTACATGCTACTTGTCAATTACAAACCACACCATATCAACTCTCCTTGAGGCATCTTGATCATGTAGGACTCTTGATTCGTCATGTGTTAGAGCTCCAAATGACATGCGTCACATAAGTCTTCATCGAAATAAGTTCCAACAAATCATTGCGTGATGAGACACATCTTGGCCTCGTGTTAGCGCACGAGATATCGTCGGGTATGGCGGTGCGCGCGGCTTTTGTAAGGTAATTAATTGTTTAATTAATTATTTAGTTTAATTAATTATTTGCTGCAATTAATTAGTTTATTAATTTATTTTATTTAATTTAGTTAATTAATTGTTGCAATTAAAAGATTAAAGTTTAATTATGCTTTATTTATTAGATTATATTTTTATTAATTGCATCATGAGTGGCTAGTTTCTCCTCTTAGGAGGATGAACCTAGACTAAATAGATGTAGAAGATTAAAGATCTCTCTTAGGGCTAAGCACACTAGATCAAATCACTCAGAAATATTAGACAAATAATTCATAAAATTGATGATGTAGATAGGTTATGAATTTATAATTAGACAATCGATCCTAGATCATGCTTTGTAGGTTAAATTTACATGCTTTAATTTTTATCATATTTTATAGTTATATTTAATTGCTTTATTAGATTAGATTTAATTATAGGGATGATTGTCTGATAGACTATTATATCCTATGCTTGGATTGTCAATTGAAGGATTAGTTGTCTATTAGAAAAAAAGATTTGACACTGAGACTGCAATAACTAGTTAGGTCAAGACTTGATAGGTTATGACATGAATTTGCATAACTTATCTCTCTGATACCTGATCAGAAATTTCAAGTAGACCATAGAAAAGAGATTGATAACTTCTGCATGTTATTTAGTTTAAGAAATTTCATTACGAATGCTTGATCTTTTTTATCTGATAGTTTAAATCAACAATTCAACCTTCTACATTTGTGATCAATTTACCTAATAGTGTTAAAAAAATAAGAACCACATGTTCCTGAGGTGATACCTTCAAGTGCTACAACTAATCAACCGTGTGCTACAACTAATCAACCGTGCACTTGCGATATTTAAGACAGGAAGAGTGAATGATCCGTGACAAGAGTCGACAAAGTTAAACCTTAGAACTTTCTCTTAGATCAAAGACCACAACGCGGGATTCGTGCCCCTTTTGGACTTGGAGCAGAGATGACACCTTCTTTGTTTGCTACACTTATAGACGGTTCAATGTTGAGGTGTTGAACCCTAGAAGGAGGTGAATAGGATTTAAACTATAATTACGCTCTAACTCAAATTTTATCTAAGAACTAGATGTTCTGATAGAATGTCAGTTTGACTAATAGAATCTGAAAAATAAACTATAGACAAACTAACACAATCCAACAATGACTGACACGATATAACAGTGACAAGCACAATACTGTTTCTATTAGCAGATGCACTGGCAGAATAATATGCAAGCGAGCTCCACAAGGGTACAATCGCTTACCTTGCGAGTTGTGGAAGGACAGGAATGCATCAGCTTCTGGTGGTAAAACGCAGCTGGGTCAGGTTGAATTTTGATGGGTCCAAGGACACGGTGACTAGCGAGGCCGGCCTCTCGCGGCAGGAGCAATTTACTTGCACGCTCAGGATGTCAACATTGCAGAAATGAGGGGATTGTGGGAAGGTGTAGCATGGGTAGTGTCAAAAACCAGCGATAAGCTGATATGGGTGGATCACTGATTGTAAGAAAATGCTGAAATCGGTCAAGACATTTAAAGCTACTCATCTGTTTATTGCAACCTAGAAGATGCATCCATTGCAAACGAGAAGCATGCTCATGACTTCTTACAAATACAGGCAATAATCTATCATTCACATCAGACAGGAAGTTATCCCTTCGTAAAGGTTGGAGCCGTGACACAAGAAGATAGGTCTCTCCACATGTTTTGCATTATTTTCAGCAAAAAGAAAACTAAAACAAGTAACTTCAATGTAGAATTTACTAATCATATCCTGCTCCCTTGCGTGATAGAACAGAAATCCTCTTCAGATCTCACATGTGGAACTCGAATATCCTATTTACAAACAAACACAGATTCCTCTTAACTTCCCTTGATCCGCATCCAATGTCATCGATACGGAACAAATAGCACCAGAAAAGGTAAAAGGGTCCTCTTCTTGCATGGGCCACTGATTCTGGATAGCAATTTTTCCGTTTTGAATGGCAGTTGATACAAAATAATTGGACAACAGATGTCATCAATCTGATCCACATAAACTTCAAAGAAAGTTACTTGCATAGGTAAGGCGCCTAATCATAGCTCACCAAAACTTGTGTAGGGTGTATTTAAATGTGAAATCAGCAAAGATTGTTCATTCATGCGTCAAACTATCACTTTTCTTGCTACCTTTTTATTCTCTAACACACAATTAAAACGTATTAGGCAAACCTGATACTGTGCAAAGCATTTTCTTTTTTCAGGCCAACAAATAAAAGGAGAGTTCTTGAGCTATTCCTTCTCGTGGAGGGACGATTCTGCGAATACAAGAGAGGGGATAGAGGAGCCGCTTGCATCAATTCCAGATCATCAATAACAGGCTTTACTAAACTCGGTCATCCGCTCTTTAGATATGGTTCAGATCAAAGAGTTGTATCCTTTGTTGCAGAATTTAACAAATTCAGTTTTCATTTCCTTGCTAATCGATCGTATAGAAAAATATCTCCATCTGTGTTTGGACAGGAAATTGCAATTGGAGTCTGTAAGCTAATTTTGATATAATTTGATACTAAGTTTGTGTACCTCGGTTTTCTCCTTGACCTGCATCTTGCTTGGCCTTGTTCTAGTCGAATTGTCATGCCGATGTCACTGGAAGAGGTACGACAGAAACAAAAGTATTCCAATTCTTGCAAATTAAGGACCTCGTAAGAGCCAACTAAAATGAAGAGTTTTCTCTGTATGCAGTATGAGGTAGCTCTAATGTACACTATTGCAAAAATGGAGCAACAGAATACAACAGGTGAAGAAGGGGTGGAGATAGTGCAGAACATACCTTTTGAAGATGAGGCGCTTGGAAAAGGCCAATACACGTCAAAATCTATCATCTTCAGAGGTATCTTTCATTTTTTCTTCATCATAGTCCTTGTGATTTTGTTTTTCATGCGAATTTTAGGTGGCAGTTGCTCCATCTCCCTGCCAATTTTTAGCATCTCAGTTCTAGATAAGCATATATAATGTATATTCAAACAATCTATTTGTATGTTACCTTATCAAAAGAATTTATAGCTCAGCCTTAAATAGCCCACACTAATATTCAGAAGCCCAGTCTATTACCATGATTTGGTCTTATTAGACGCACTAGAAATCGTGTCAGCAATGCCATCTCTCGATGCATTAACTTAAGTTATACCGCTGCATGTAGAAAATATTGAGAAGATGACGACAGGTATATATATGCTATGCCGACATGGAGAGCAATGCTAAAGAATTTCTGTAATATTACGGTTAGATAATTTGACTAGAAACACCCAAAAAATCAATGGTTAAACAGTCAGTTGAGAACAGAAGGTTGCTCCTTGTGACAAAATAATATAAATTTGTTATATTCACAGAAGGGTACTAGTTTTCTACCCGCAGTATGGTTTTACCAAAGAGCAACATACCGGAAAATGTTGTCATCTCTGTAAGTTGGTCAACAACTGAAAGCAGGGTCAAGAAATAACCAAGAAAAAGATGCAAACAGCAACAGTCAGATGTAATGAGATTTTATCAAAGAGCCTAGTTTAACATGCATTTAGAAATGTATCTTTTTGACAACATAATGGTATAAACACTCCGATATCTAGCTGCTATTCCTTATATGTTAATGTTCTGCAGCAAAATCCCTACTTGGCTGAAAGCTTTTGCACCAGCTAATGCTCTCACGGTGCAAGAAGAATCCTGGAATGCATATCAAAAAACAAAACAGGTGCATGCAACAAATCTGTTAATTTTAGAATTTATGCAAAACCAACTACTGAAAACTTGTACTGATCTCTTCACTGTCTTCTATGAAACTGATGGATGTGCAATCCAGTGATTAAGGTACCTCACTCACACTTGCTATCTATATAGGCAAAGTTTGCATTTATGCACTGTGAGCTGACTACCCAAAAAAAAATTACTTTTCATTTGAAATTTCAATATGCAGTGCCCATATTTTGATCAGTGCCTTCTAACCATTGACACTGTTAATAAGGCTGACAATGGCTGTTCTGAAAATGTAAGCACACTAAACTACATTAGTTACCTCCAATTTTCTCCTAATGATTTAGATAAAGTCTCAGATGGCAAAAAGAAAATCATGTTCTTTTTGCTTTTGCTTTTGTTTTCCTTTTTTAAAGTACAAATCATTCCAATTGTAAACCTGACATATTAGGTGCATGGGTTAAGAGACGAGCTGCTAGCTGCAAGAACAGTGGAAATTATTGATATAGCTTCGGTTGCAAAAGATTACTGGAGTAAGATGATAGGTCCATTACGAGCAGACCTCTCCACATTCAGATCACAGAGAACAGGTCGTGGACCACTTTTGAAAGGATGGAAGGTATGCTCTTCATTTAAAATTGTCCAGTCACCACTTTCAAACTCTTGATTTTGAATCTCAAAAGTGTCACCCTGTACAAGCACTTCCCAAGGGTCATCCTTCATCATAGTACCATTCAAGCCCAGAAACACTTAACTATAGAATTTTCACATGATTCAGCTCTAAAAATGATAATTACAATTATTCCAAATACTTTTCTACTGCATATCATATATATTGAACTATAGAACTATTCACTTTTGGGGGTGTAGTGTTCTTGTCATACCAATATTTTGTCAGACAATGTGAAATTCTAGAGATGGCGACCACCATATCTCTATGTGACATGGGGCTTAGCTCCAAATACTCTTAGCTCATGTTAACTCTCGTACCATTTGTCACTTACCCGACCAAACACTTTCATAAGGTCACTCATCGTAACAATACTCTCACCTGTACACACAAATTATAGAGTTTTTCATGATCTCTCTCTCTCTCTCTCTCTCTCTCTCTCTCTCTCTCTCTCTCTCTCTCTCTCAACATGGGAACAAATACATACCACGTATCTTTTTAGTCCAAAACCCATGTGGTCTATTTACTTCTAGGGTATGATGCAAAATCACTCTTTTTATGAGAGAAAATAGGGAAATTATCACGCCCCACTACAAGACCTACCACATAATTGCAACAAACAGGGATAGAAGTCGCAAGGACCTTAACCACAGTCTCACAGGGCTGAACTTGAATCTATGATAATAAACCTTAAATAATAATTGGTTACATTTCAATATAGCGCTAAAAGAGCAAAACTTGAATATGTGTGACTAATGCAATGTATGATATAATCAGTAGTTGACCTTTGTAGAAATCATATGTGGTTTCTATCTATGTATGCTAATTTGCATCACCACCACCACCACCACCATCCAAGTCTTTTCCATCAAGATGGAGCCACCTACGGAGCAAGGCTCATAAATTTTTGACAAACTTTCGCGACCAAATATGGCATCAACCCTCTTGTACATAGTGTTAGTATCAACTTAGTAGCCATGAAAACTATGAAAAGGTGTGGCTTGCTATAATCCTAAAAGGTAAGTTGGCATCCTCTAACTTATTTCAAGACAAGGGAAACATCTAGAAGAAGGGGAAAAGAGGATATATTTGCTATAGAGAGGTGAATTCATCTCTGAGTGCCTCAATCATATTTTTAACTTTTGCAATTTGTGTTCTTTTTAATATAGTGCTGGAATGCCAACCGTGCAATCTGTTAGTCCTGCTGTCTTCTCTCTCAATCAGTAAAAGTAGTAGGAAGAATTGACATTAATCATAGAAAATGGACCGTGCAACATTCAAATTTCCCAGACCAGATTTCCTAACGGTGGCAACAGAACCAAAGACATGCAAGAAAGCCTTAAAGAATCCTCCTCGCTAGGTCATATCAATGGCTATAACAAGTCCAGTATCGATTCTTTACCTTGCTTGTTTGAGGTTGGCAATCATGTGAAGGTACATGGTTTGATCACCAACATTACCCATCCAACCCATTAACTTCAAAGAGTAATTAACATATTTCATTGCATCCAAAGGCATTTCCAGCAATATCTGATCCTGGATTCCATATAAAAAGCATCAGCACATGATATGTCAAAATTAAGTTTACTACACTGATTGAAAGTAGTGCTGGTTGTCAGGTTCTATTAAATTTTATTCCAGTTCATTTTTGGCAGCAGTACAAACTGAAAAAATAAATCATAACCTCAAAACATATAAAAAATAAACAAACAAACAAACAAAAAAGGATGTTATTCTACTATGGGGGAGAATCTAACCATTTAACAACTATACATTAATGTCAATGACATTTCAAAACAATACATCTTACAGCAGTCAAATCATGCATGATACAATATCAGACGTATATGCCACTGCATGGAAAGCAAAATGTAACTCAACATCATCATCATCAGACACCTGCTATACTAGTTCAAAGTAAGGATATCAGTTCAGCCAAGCAAGAACAGCTCAAATTATTTCAGCCAATGTGATACGAGTTCAGCTTAATATCTTCAGAGATTTAAATAGCTGATCACTTTGAGCTGATATTTCACCTGGTGGTCGACACTATTCCTCTTGATGCTAAATATTTTTTGTAGTAAATTTAACTAGATTACAACATGCAACAAATATAAATCCTTAAATTTAAACTGCTTGTCCTAAACATGCAACTGAAATACAAAATCATAAAAAAAAAAACAAAAAGTTGGCCTGGGGCGACGTAGTCGTGCAGACGCACTGCCCTAAAAGAAAGATGGTCGGTCCCTCGTCCGGACCTTGAAATTGACCTCCTCTCCTAACAGTAAAAACTTCCCCAGAAGTACACCAGCACCCAACTCAAGACGATGAGTCAGACCTCTGCTCAGACGGAGGTTTGTTGCCTGTAAGTGAAAAAACAACGTTGAAAAAGTACCAAATTCCGATAGCAAGAACACAGTTTTTTATGTAAGAAATTTGTAGGAGAAAGAGGGCAGATCGATTTCTGTTTCATGTAAAAGATACGTGCAGAGATGGGATAATTATAACCCTCTGTAGATCTTTCAGTTTGTAACAGCCCAGAAAAATCTGTGATCATGCGCGAGTGGTTGCAACGTGCAGATCCGATTCTCTTGAACGGGTTCAACTTTACCCGAAAAATCTCAACAGAATTTTAAAATAAAATAAAAAATAAAAAAACTAAAAAATGTAGCAGGTCCAACAAGCCCCTGAATCGAACTGCATTCGTGTCCGCAGGTCGTGAGCGCGCGCCACCCGGCCCGGCCCGGCCCGGTTCAGCGTGTGCGCGCGTGTGGGGATGTGGCCCATGGCCCAACACTCATAACAATAGGCATGAGAGAAGTCTGCATGTATACTACCCAATCTCCCATCACTATCTAATGTGGGACTTAACTCTAAGGCAAACAAGGAGGAAACTAAAGTTTTCCTCCAAACTCAAAACGCATCCAACAGTCCCCCCCCCCCAAAAAAAAAAACTTGAGTTTCAGAAAAGATAAGACAAATCAACAATAATAACAAACAAATCATCAAATCATAAAGTACAAATGAAATCGAGCAACATCATACTGTGAATTTAGGACAGGTGGACTACGCCTGGAACCTTCCTTAATGAATTCATCGTCATCTGAGAGACATACTGGATTACGCCTGAAACTAGCCTCTTTTACCAGATATTGATAGAATACACACACAGTAAGTCTCCATCTATTGAACGAGTGGGTTGAGCGTTAAAAGTCATGCTCACAATAACCGACTCATGAGAGTTTCTAGGGTCAGCCCTGCCCCCCAACCGCGGCCATCACGGTTCCTCTCACGTAGGTAAGTCCTCCAAGGGTACTACAGCTGGATAGTATACCCTCCACACTACATGCATTGGACTTATTAAGAATTAAACTCATCCTTACCTAGCTGTATTATAAGAGCATCTTCACCATAGAGAAGGGGTAGTGATGTAATACAGGATCACAATCACCTTCGAATACAAATAAAAAAGAAAACTAGGGTTTTACAAGAAATAAAATGAAAAAAAGAGAGATTAGGGTTGGAGAAAGAACCAGATAACTTTGGGTTTCGCACCCCTTACGCGGGCTTCGCACCCCTTGCACCACGGGCTTCACACCCCAATCTCAAGAACCCAAGAGCTCTGAAATTTTAACTGAAAAAGTTTTATTTAATCATTGTCTACTTATTCATTGAGTTGAGCCTCTTTATATAGGCTCTTACAAAGTGAACTTCTCGGATATAACCGATGTGATACTAAAAGAAAGATAAACAAAACACATCTCAAAATAAACTAAGGCATAAAAAGGTAACTGACAACTAGTGTGATGTCCTCATCAATTCCCCTAGGGTGGGAGAAACTCGACCCTGTCGAGTGAGGGCTTTCCTCACGAAGCATATCAATCGGGCCAAGGTGGTGGTCATGGCAGCATCACTGGTACACCGTGTTGATACCATGGTGGCGGAGGTGGAACTGGTCTCCGTGACTGGTTGGCTATGAAAGACGGCAGCTCGATCAAGACATAGAGAGTAGACCAAGGCGCATCATCCCTGCTGAAGACGGAACTAATACCAGAATCACATGGGCTATCCAACTCGCAAGCAATGGAAACAATCCTCTTCAGAGCCCTATCGAAATCTTTAGGCCAAGCGTGCAACTTCCTCACAGCTTCAGAGTGACTCATAACCATCACCTTATTATTAACCGCAAATTCCTGCAAAGTACTATATGGGTACGTAACAAATTTGTGGGTATCATTGTAAATTGCTATCGGTCTAGTGATATCACCAATGTATGCACAGGAAAATGCAATGTAGTAGTCTCAACTATCTTATTCACGTCATCACTGGCACTACTACATATGTGAATTTCATCAATAACCAGTGTGTCGGTACCAACTGTTGTGTCTATACTAACAGTTTTGGAAAAAACATGGACTTCCTCAATAACCTTCGAGACGTTAACTTCATCACTAGACACAATTCTAACATGTTGGCTCTCTGAAGGACACTGATAATCATAATGTCCATATCCCTCACATTTATAACACTTAGCCTTAGTATTGACTAGCGTTTTGAAAGTCAAGTCCAGCCTTAATGCAACATCAAAGGCCTCTTCAATAGTGTCTGAGTCATAGGGGCCAGTAATCATAGCATGTTTTATTTTAGGTCGTAAACCCCAAACAAACCTAGTTAGAGTCTCAGAAGGGTGCTCTCTCACTTCATTACGATGGGTTAAGTCCTTAAATATGACAATGTAATCATAAACGGACATATGGCCCTGATGGAGGTTATGTAGCTGGTCTGCGTAGGGGTCCCTATAATGCTGACTAGTCATAATGGCTCAAGCAAATAAGCAGATGCAGTGAAGAACCCTAGAGTCAAGTAAACTAAATGTATGCACTAAACGAACAAAACACCTTAAAGTTCAAGTTCTAAATGTAAAGAAAAATGCATTCCTAAATGATGAAAAGTGATAAATGTTGATGCAACCACTAGATCGAAGCAAATAACATTTCAACTAACAAATTATAGCAATTCATATAGTAGTTGCAAGTAATCTAACAGTTAACGATTCAGGTCAAGTTAGGATATCACCTCGAGAATGGAGCAAATCGGACTCTAATCGGGGCAGAAACAAGCCCTGGACTGTGGTGCGCTGATCTACTGAGCTAAATCTGACAAATGACCGAAGCTTGAACTAGAATATGAAGGCTGTAGGTGTGTAGTGTTGCTCTCCACGAATCCGCTGCTTCGAAAACGGCTCGAATCGAGCTTGAAACGAGCTCAGAATGGACGAATGTTGGGGCTTTTGGGGGACATGAACAGTAACCTGGAGGTTACTGTTCGCGTGAACAATAACAGGGAAATTACTGTTCACTGTAAACAGTAATCGGTCGATTACTGTTCACTGTGAACAGTAAAGTTTTTTTTTTGTTCTGTTTTTTTGTTCGATTTTTCTGTTTTTCTTTTTTTCTGTTTTCTATTTTTTTTGTTTTCTGTTTTTTCTATTTTCTTCTTTTTTTTTTTGCAAAATAGATCTAAATAGATCTAAATCTAGATCTAGATCTAACAATAATCGAATTTTTTTTGCCAAGAAGATCTAGATCTAGAGATCCAGATCTAGATTTGGGATTTGGAAAAGAGAAGAAATTCGAAGGGGATTGGGACCAAAGCTCTGATACCAAATTGATGTAATACAGGATCACAATCACCTTCGAATACAAATAAAAAAGAAAACTAGGATTTTACAAGAAATAAAATGAAGAAAAGAGAGATGAGGGTTGGAGAAAGAACCAGATTACTTTGGGCTTCGCACCCCTTACGCGGGCTTCACACCCCTTACACCACGGGCTTCAGACCCCAATCTCAAGAACTAAAGAGCTCTGAAATTTTAACTGGAAAAGTTTTATTTAATCATTGTCTACTTATTCATTGAGTTGAGCCTCTTTATATATGCTCTTATAAAGTGAACTTCTCGGATATAACCGATGTGGTACTAAAAGAAAGATAAACAAAATACAACATCTCAAAATAAACTAAGGCATAAAAAGGAAACTGACAACTGGTGTGATGTCCTCATCAGGTAGTAGCTGCAATACTACATACAAGATATAAACATACCCGGGTCGATGCTCCAAATGAGTATCACCAGTCCAACTTGTTCCTACCACATTGAACCTCTTTCATGGAATCAACTCCCAATCAAGTAGGTTGGATTCCCGCTGTCGATGAACTCTACTATGGGCTTAACCTTATCTCCCTCGATGATTCTAGGACCACACTCCTAGAAAGACCCTTAGTCAATGGGTCAGCAATATTCTTCTCGGACTTTACAAAGTCCAGAAACACAACTTTGCCAATAGGCGCTGAACAGACTTAAGTCTGATTTGGATATGTTTGTTCATCTTCTTATTGGCATTATCTTACTTTAGAATCTCAATGGTGGATCTTGAATCAGTATGAACTGAGATTAAAAGTATAGGTTTAGGCACGATAGAGAATTCAGATAAAAGATCCTTTAACCAGTCAGCTTCAGAGCAAGTTGTGTCCAGAGCAATGAGCTCGGACTCCATGGTGCTCCTGGCAATCACTGTTTCTTTGCAGGATTTTCAGGATACAGCAGCACCACCGAACATGAATACATATCCGGTAGTAGACTTAACACTGTTAGAATCAGTGACCCAGTTGGCATCACTATAACCTTTCATAACATCAGAATATCCAGTGTAAATTAGACAATAGCCAATTATGCCTCTAAGATATCTGAAAACTCTCTCTACTGCAATTCAGTGTTCTCTACTAGGGTTACTAGTATATCTGCTCAATCTACCTACTGCATAAGAGATGTCAGGCCTAGTCCATTGGAAATGTAGAGAAGTGAACCTATTAATTGAGAGTATTTTAGTTGAGACACAGGCTCACCCATATTCTTCTTCAAAACAATTGAAAAATCATAGGGTATAGAAATAGGTTTAGAGTTATAGAAATCAAATTTATGAAGCATTCTTTCAATGCTATGAGCTAGACTTAAAGAAATTCCATCAGAGGTTTTAGACATTTTCATTCCCAATATCATATCAGCAGGACCTAGATCCTTCATATCAAAATTTTGAGAAAGATAATCCTTTACTCTTTGGATTGCATCATGAGAAGTTTCAAGGATAAAAATATCATCTACATATAGATAAAGAATAATATACTCATTGTCAAAGTTCTTAGAATATATGCACTTGTCATGTTCATGAACAGTAAATCCAAATTGTGCAATAACTTTATTAAATTTTTGATGCCATTGTTTGGGCGTTTGTTTAAGTCCATACAATGACTTCACAAGTTTGCACACTTTGTTTTCTTGTCCCCTGGCAATGAATCCTTCTGGTTGATCCATATAGATTTCTTCTTCAAGATTGTCATTCAGGAAAGCAGTCTTGACATCCATTTGGTGAATGAACATGTTATGAATTGATGCAAGCGCTAGAAGGATTCTGATAGAGAAGATCCTGGTAACAGGAGAATATGTGTCAAAGAAGTCAATACCCTTTTGTTAGGTGAAACCCTTGACAACTAATCTAGCTTTGTATTTGTCGACAGTACCATCAGGTCAGAGTTTCTTCTTGAAGATCCATTTACAACCTATAGGTTTGCATCCTGGAGGAAGGTCAGTGAGAATCCAAGTATTATTCTCCATTATAGCTTGATCTCACTGTAAATGGCTTCTTTCCAGAAAGGAGATTCAGAAGAGTCCATTGCTTACTTGAAAAAGTTAGGATCACCTTCCACAAGATAGGTAAAGAAATCTTCATCGAAAGATGTAAGAATTCTTATTCTTTTGCTCCTTCTAGGTTCAGAATCAATTACAGGAACGGAACTAGAGAAGGGATATCAGAGGTAGAAGGAGTGCAAGAAGGATCACTAGGGATTCTAGACTTGAAAGGAAAGATATTTTCAAAATAAACAGCATCCATAACTTCATTGATGGTGTTGTTGGATATTTCACTGATCTCAGAGTTAACCACTAGAAATCAGTTAGCATTGCTATCTAGTGCATATCTGATGAAGATAGCATCAAAGTCTTAGGGCCGATTTTCCTTTTTTTCAGTTCCCGTATTGAAATCTTAGCCAGGCAACCCCAAACTTTAAAGAATTGAATGTTAGGAGTCCTCCCTTTCCAACGTTCATACGGAGTAACGTCAGAGTCTCTTTGGGGAACCCTATTGAGTATAAAATAGGCAAAAAGGAGAGCTTTACCCTAAAGGTTTTCAGGTGCACCTGAGCTGAGTAACTGCAATTCACCATGTCCATCAGTGTTCTGTTCTTCCTTTCAGCTACACCATTGGATTGAGGTGTGTAGGGAGCAGTTACCTCATGAATAATGTCATGTTCTTAGCAAAATTCTGTCATCATTTGAGGTATACTCCCCCCCACGATCAGATCTTAGAATTTTGATCTTCTTTTCACGTTGGTTCTCAGCTTCGGCTTTATACACCTTAAACCAATCAAGGACTTCATCCTTGAATTTGAGAAGATAAGTGTGACAGAATTTGGAGTAGTCATCAATGAATGTCACAAAGTATCTTCTACCGCCTCGGGTGAGAACTCTGTTCGAGTCACACACATCACTATGAATAAGTTCGAAGGGTTCAGATGTCCTTGTGATAGAAGGAAATGATTTTCAGGTATTCTTACCCTGAACACAAATTTCACATCTAGAAGATGTGTCAAAAGAAGATTTAGGAATGAGGTTCAAGTTAATCATTTTCTTGATAGAATTGAAGTTGACATGTCCCAGTCTTCCATGCCAGATATCACAAGACTCAATGTTTAAAGCAACAGGAATAGAAATTTCATTATCAGAAGAGTTTATTACATTGAGACGAAAAAGGCGATCACAAACAAAGCCTTTTCCAATGAAGATATTAGACTTGGAGATTACAAACTTATTAAATTCCTTGACAATCTTATAACCAGCTCTAAGAAGTGAAGACTCGCTGATCAGATTTCTCCGAAGTGTGGGTACATGCAGGACGCCTTGAAGAGTCAGAATTTTCCCTGAGGTCATTCTGAGATCAATACGTCCAGTTCCCTTTATCTCTCTAGTGGAGTCATCTGCCAGGCTCACGCTTCCTCCACATTGTTCCTGATAGGATTTAAAGCATGAGCGATCAGTACAAATGTGAATATTGGCTCCTGAGTCTAACCACTTGTCCGATGAGAATATGACAATAGGAAGAGAAGAATCTAATCTAAAGGAGTTGGAGTTCAGTTCCACCATGTTGACCTTGTGTCCGCCATTTCCTCCATTTCCTCTTGGTTGAGCTTTGACCGGTTCTTTCTTCCGGTTGAAACATTGAGGCGTCATGTGATTCGTTCTTCCACAGACGTAGCAGAATCTTCCATCAGTCTTCTGGTCAAAGGTTTTGAGTTTGAAGGAGGAAGATTGAGAAGGTTTGAAAGAAGAAGAGCTTACATGGGGAGAAGAATGAAAATGACTGGGTTTTTTGAACTTCTTGCGCTTGGGATTCATAAATTTCCGCTTAGGCTTATCCTCCACCAAGTTCACTTTAGCTTTCATTTCTGACTTGCTTTAGAGTTTTGCCTATGCTGATCTTCTATGCAAATCGCTTTTAGGGCTTGAACAAGGGTTAGGTCACCTTACTTGTGACGGAAGTCTCCAGCAAAGGTTGACCAGGAAGGAGGGAATTTGTCAATAAGACAAGACACCTTGTAATCGTCAGAGAATTGATTTCCTTTCGATTGAAGGTGTCGGATATAATCTTGAAATTCATGAAGTTGATTATTGATTGGTTTACTATCAGTCATCATGAATTTGTTGAAGAAGGAGGAGGTGAATCTTTCGATTCCAGCGTCATCGAGGCAATACTCATCCTCGAGAGCTATCCATAGTTCTTTAGCACTCTTATATTCATAATAAATGTCATATAGACTATCAAAGAGTGCACTAAGAATCCTATGGAGACAATGATAGTCAATTTCCTCAGGTTTCAAATAGATGTAGAAGGAAGGAGTTGTAAGAGGAGTTTCAACAGGAGAAGATCCAACAGATAAAGGTTTAGAAGAAGGTGCAGAAATGGTGTCATCTATGGCTGATATAAGACCTAAAGTGGTTAACCAGTACTTCATCTGGTTTGCCCATCTCTTAAAGTATGTGCCGGAGAATTTCTCCGGGTTGACACCCTTGGAATGATCAGGGTTGGCCATAGTGACAAGATGTGCTACCTGAATTCTGTATTTCAAAATTATTTTGATAATGTCAGAATTTAGTTAATATTGGTAGCTTTTAGATTAGGGTTTGCAGAATAAAATAACGTATAGTCTTCCTTAATTATGTGCCAAATAATTCAAGCAAGATATAACAAGATATAGACTTGTCCTTTTAATTTTCCTAATTCAAAATTATAACAACAATAATTTCTAAAAAGTTATTCCAATTAAATTTTAAAAATAGACTAACAAGAATTAATTAATAATTGACTTACAAGAATAAATAATCCTTATAGTAAATATCACAAAATTGAATAATTTTAATTAGCCAAATTTTATTGCAAGAAGCAGTTAATTAATTGATGCATGCATGTAAAATCTTGCAATAAGAGTTTATAATATATATATATATATATATTTAAATAAGACAAGATTTAAATAATTTAAATTATATTGTAAAAGATTTTCTTTTGTAACAAAAAATAATAATAAGATGTTCTAATGAAAACAAATGATTAAAGTTTGTAATGAAAAGAATTTGGCTTTGTAATAATTACTAAATATAAATTTGTAATGAATAAAGTTATTCAGATTTTCTAGGATCTTATATTGAAAGATTTGGCCTTGTAATAATCAGAACAAATAGATTTTGCTTTGCAATAAATTAAAAGAGATTAAAATTAGATCAGATTTTAAGAAATCTTACAACAGGATAATTTACAACAGTACGTTAAGATAAGATCTAATTAGTTTGAAAAATTTTAATATAATAATTTTTGTAATGAAAAATTTAATGCAAATCTTTTAAGGATAAATGAAAATTTGAAATACGATCTTTTAAATGATTTGGTAAGAACTTATAAAATATAAACTGTAAGAATGCAAAATTTCCTTTTAAGGTTTTTTAAATAATTGTCTTCACTTACAGGGACAATTTTTACTTGCACGAAAAATTATCTATTGCATGAAAATTAAAAATTATCTATTGCATGAAAATTATCAATTGCATGAAACAAGCATTAACTATATTGCATGAAATAATTAGATAAGATCTTTCTTCTAGATTGTAGTAAATTTAATTAGATTAAAACATGCAGCAAATATAAATCCTTAAGTTTAATAAACTACTTGTCCTAAGCATGCAACTGAAATACAGAATCAAAAGTAAACAAAAAGCTGGCATGGGGTGACGTTATCGTGCAGACGCAGATGGTCGGTCCCTCGTCCAGACCTTGAAATTGACTTCCTCTCCTAGCGGTAAAAAATCCCCGGTACTCAGGACGATAAGTCAGGCCTCTGCTCAGACGAAGATTTGTTACCCGTAAGTGGAAAAATAATGTTGAAAAAGCACCAAATTCTGATAGCAAGAACACATTTTTTATGTAAGAAATTTGTGGAAGAAAGGGCAGATCGATTTCTGTTTCATGTAAAATATACGTGCAGAGATAGGGTATTTATAACCATCTGCAGATCTTTCAGTTTATAACAGCTCAGGAAAATCTGTGATCATGCGCGAGTGGCTGCAACGTGCAGATCCGATTCTCTTGAACGTATTCAACTTTACTCGAAAAATCTCAACAGAATTTTAAAATAAAATAAAAAATAAAAAACTAAAAAAATGTAGCAGGTCCAACAAGCCCCTAAATCGAACTGCATTCGTGTCCGCAGATCGTGGGTGCGCGCTACCCGCACCCGGTCCAGCTCGGTTCGACGTGTGCGCGCGCATGTGGAAATGTGGCCCATGACCCAACACTCATGACAATAGGCATGAGAGAAGTTGACATATATACTACCCAATCTCCCATCACCTATCCAATGTGGGACTAAACTCTTAAGGCAAACAAGAGGGAAACTCAAGTTTTCCCGCCAAACCCAAAACACATCCAACATTTTTTAATCCAGTAAATTCCAGGCCCCGGACAAATGGAATCCCTAGAGCATAATATCTCCAATTCTACAGTTACTTGATTACTGCAGTACTCATGATTTTGCTTGTCTACTCTGGAACCTATCTACCGTGATTCCTATGAAGTGCTAACCCCTCCTCTCGCCTGGACATTAAATAACTTCTAAAAAATGTCATGAATCGATTAACTGGTCTACACATGACAAATATTAGATGATAAGATGTGAAGGACATTCCACAGTATGAAGGGAAAAAGTCATATTCTAGTCAGACTAGAACTACTTGAATTGAGAACTCAATTTCAGCCTAAGATACTTCTTCCACATGACCAAATACATGATGTAAAACTCTATCATATGCTACAATATCATGGAAAACATGTAAAGACACTTGTCTACATCTTCCACTCAATTTCTTACACAATAAAGTAGGTCAATCTTCAGCATCCATAGTGTGATTTTCACATGCATCTTATTCTTCATAAACTATTTCCTTTGACTGAACCCTTAAATTCATGCATCTCACCCAAAAAAATTTCTCAATACCCAAATGATCTTGCATGGACCAACAGTTGCTGTGACAAAAGAATAGTTGGATCAAATACAAGAAGTCTGGAACTCTGTAGCCCATTCTTAAGAATAGAAATAAGTCGCAGCTACATGACATTTTTTGCAGGATAAGTGTCATCCAGTTATGACAGCATACAAGTTGGTAACCATGGATGCTCCTCTTTGGGGATTTGGCACTCGTTTGGAAGAAGCTATGATTGCGGTATATTTCTTACTCGTTGTTATATATCTTTCATAAGCATGTTCATGTCTTGTGGCAGTCACTCATGTCACGTGTTTCAAAACTTTACAGGACTATGATATATTTCAGACTCGCAAACCCGAGACACTATCTTTTCTTTATTCACTCATTGTGGTTAATTAGATGCATTTTCTGGGTCACTTGTGTCCTCTTCGTCGCTAAAATGCAGTTTCTAGGTCACTTGTGTCATTTACTGAATTACTTGCATGAAATCACACTCAGTCAACTGAGCTCACTTTCTACCAGTTCCCCCACGAAGGGCATACACTTGTTCACCACACTTTGATAACACTACTCTCTCTCTCTCTCTCTCTCTCTTTGTTTGATTTAAGGAAATGACTTGTTATTTTTCTTTCGATATAGTAAGAGATCATGACCCTCCAGTCTATTAATTTTGTAACGGGGAGAGGGGGTGCACTTTTTAACAATGACATACTTCTTCCTAGAGATAGATGCAAACCAACACTCACATGCACACTCGGCAACACGCACACAATCACATAGCATGCACATGAATCTTCACCCATATGCAGAATCACATCTGTACATTTACACACGCATGAATATGTGCACATGCATACAACATGAACACAAATACATACAACTATTTAAATTGATTTAAAGACTTATGCCCTAGCTTAGAAACAGTCACATAACTAGCATCTAACATATATCATTAGAAATTAAAGCCCATCATTTATTTTACAAAGGAAAGTCATCTTTACTGGTAACGAATTCTTGGAGTCCCTGTGTGATTACAGAGACATATTGACTAGCCCAACAGAAGAGTGTTGTTGCATGTAACCACTTACTAGCACCAATTAAATTTTTATAGGCTTGAAAAAATTGGAAATTTATACATGTTTTTTATAGCATTAACAGATGAGCACTACCAAATCTAGCAG
Organism: Agave tequilana; assembly: GCA_038442645.1. Classification (NCBI taxonomy): domain Eukaryota; kingdom Viridiplantae; phylum Streptophyta; class Magnoliopsida; order Asparagales; family Asparagaceae; genus Agave; species Agave tequilana. The sequence goes on along the minus strand of JAVJIF010007445.1, from coordinate 50,829 downwards.
TCAATGCATAAACTACATATATGACAGCTTTTTTTTTTTTTTTTTTGGAGATAAAATATGACAGCTAATTGTATCGCATATTTTTGGAATTTGCTTGTTTTTTTCCATAGAATCTAACTAATGATACAACTTGTTTCTTGAACAGGGTGAAAGAGCACTATTTCTGGAGTTGCATAGACGATGCTTTGCCTGGATTGATGAATGGTTTGGCATGACCATAGAACAAGTGTCTGCGCTGGAAAGACACAATAATGAATTACTTAAGAAGGTACTTGACTTAGAACTACATTACAGCATTGCTTTATGAACATGATAAAATACCTGTGTTCTGTGTCAACCGTATCTAATCACCAAATTTGCTGCTTCTCCAAATTTATCTTTTGAATAAGGGAAACTTTGCTTTTACATAACTGTCAACCTAATGTACTGGCAATAAAACAGTGTAGTCAAGCAGAATTTATCCAGCTACAGTTCATACAGAAAAATAAAAGATCCCGTTAGATCAGTTCCTTTGAATGATTGTTAAAGCATGCTTTCTTTGAAATAATTCATGGTGAAGCACATCATGCATCATTAACTGTTTTCACTTGTTGAATCAGAGGCTTCAAAGGTCATCTTCAATAACCAATAAAAGAGACTCCAAAACCAGGAACATGCATAGCAGCAAAAGATGTGCCACATACTATCAGGAAGAGGCTGACAGAAGTGATGATCCCAAAGCAACAAGGTTCTAAATGGCAAATGTCGAATTCATGGCAGAAGAGGGGATCCAATCTCAGACAGTGAGTGTAAGACAACATGTCAGAGCACCATAGTGGATATATATATATATATATATATATATATATATATATATATATATATATATATATATTGACAAATTTAACAAAAAATATGGTATACTAATTGTCACCTATGTAATAAAATAGTAAAACCTATATAAATGTGTAACAAGGCATATTCATTTCATGAGGTGGGGGGGGGGGGGGGGGGGGGTGTGCGTGTGTTCCCAGAGATAATAAGGAATATATAAATATGAGCTTTGAGGTGTTATCTAGAATCAAATCTATTACCTAGTTTTAATAGGATCAGCAGCAAATAACAAATTCAGCTGGATCCAACTTTTTTTTTTGGGTTTTTATAGGAGGGAAATAAATGTGCATGATTAATATAAGTAAAAGATTATTTCTCTAAATGTGATGGACTAGGTCCTGTGTGTTGTAACTGAATTGATATACTCCGATACCACTTGTTGCGTGCATAACCAGCATATCATACTTACTATGATACCAATAGTTGAGAAATAGGGAGATCCCCACCGACGACCTCAAACACGCCATGAGATCGATTACCTCGAGCACACAAGATAATATTAAAAGATAAAAGAAGAAAACACAATTTAACGTGGTTCGGCCCAAACTTGGCCTACGTCCACGGGAAGAGAACTTGAGAGAGCTTTATTAATAAATTTGATACAAAGAGATCTAACTTCCTATGAAAAATCTAAAATATTGAAAAATGATATCTGAAATTAAAACCAGCTCAATGTGACTACCAAGAAAGTCAAATCAACTTTGTACGCCGTATCGAGTACTAATACTGTGATACGTACATCAAGATCGAGGGGTTACAACCACAACTTTTTTCTGCTCTTCTGCTCCACCTAAATCCTAGGTTACAACCATTTATTTATAGAATTTTACAATACAACTCCTATTTGGACTATGAGATGATCTTGGCCATTGGATGCTTGAAGAATCTTGATCAATCCTATTTGGAGTTGATCTCCTTGATTTAGAAGGATTCTAAACCCTTTAATCTTTAAACACAGATTTTCATTGAATAGGAATTGAATCCTATTCATACTCCTCCTTAAAAGGAAACTCACAATCGCCTGAAAAGAAAATTGTTTCACCTTAATTTGCTTCTTCTTCTTCAAGCTATCGTCTTCTCCAACTCAATTGAATTTTCTTGGACCATCATCTCCTCTTGAAAAATAAGGCAAAATCCTAACAATCTCCACCTTAACTTGCTTTGCAAGTCTTTAGCAAAACAACTTGAGATTTAATATTACTACCTTAATTCTTTCCTTGGTTGTAACCATGTCGTGAAGCCTTTAACCTTGCTCCCTCTCCCCGAGTTCACCGCCATGTCTTGGGTCATCTCGAACCTTGCCTGAATGCACCTTTTCTTTTCTGCAGTCGTCCTGCAACTCTTAAACTCATTGTAGTTTTCCTTGAAGCTCCACCTCGAAGTGAGCTCCCTTTAAGATTTTTATTGAAACTCCCTGACTTAGTTTCTTTCCCTTAGCTTGCATTGTTCATCACCGCCACCAGCAAATTCCGCTTTGTGACGCCTTCCCGGCCATGGGCCCCCGCCGGTCTTGAGGCACTCCGCCTCTAATTCTATTATGGTCTTACCAACTTTACATGAACATTATCAAGAACTTGTCGTGCCATGGTCTTCTCCGATCACTTGCTGATGGTTCACCTTCCATCGATATTTTAATCTTGAGACTTACCATCTTCACATAACTGCCATGGTCATATCAGGCCTTCCCGCTGCATACTGTCATGATCTTCCTTCCATCAATGAGGGCTGTCATCCACCACTGTATTGATGTATGCCAAATCTATTGCCCTACTATTGATGATCTTCAAACCTGATAGATCCACCAATGCCTGCAATAATCTCAACGTGTCACGACTAGTCCGTCATAACTTTGACCGTGATCTCCGGCGATTCCTTTAACCGATTTGTATAGAATCTGCATCAGACATTGAAATCTCCTCGATCTGCGCCCACCATTGTATCCAGAATGTTGGAAAACATAGGGTTCGACACCTTGATTGTCTGAATCTGACTAAATTGCATGATCTATCTTCCTATCAATCTCGTCCGTTGATCGTCTTCATCACCCTTTGTTGTTTTCCCTTTGACTTGCTGCCGCAGCGAGCCTTCATGGGATGCCTTGTGCAATGCCTTCGTGAGCTCATCGAGCTCGTCTTGCCGTCCGTCATTGGCGATGATCCGATCATCGTCGCTGCGTCTACCATGTTCAGATCTGAGCATCATTGAGCCTTGACGACTCCACCTTGATCAATATACTCCAAAAGTCATCGATCTTTACTTTAGAACAAATCTAAACTTTCTTATTGTCTTCTTCATCTTGATGCCTCCGCCAAACTCTAACGACTTGACATTTTTTTCTTTATCTAGAGCACTCGAGTTTTAAACAAACACCATCAGCTCTGATACCATTTTTGTTGTAACGAATTGATATACTCCGATACCATTGTTGCGTGCATAACTCGGGATACCATACTTACTATGATACCAATAGCTGGGAGATACGGAGATCCCACCGATGACCTTAAACACGCCATGAGATCGATTACTCCGAGTACACAAGATAAATATTAAAAGATATAAGAAGAAGAACACACAATTTAGCGTGGTTTGGCCCAAACTTAGCCTACGTCCACGGGAAGAGAACTTGAGAGAGCTTTATTAATAAACTTGATACAAAACATGGTTCAAAGACTCGGCCGAGTCGGAGACGAGTCGGCCGAGTCGTATCCGTCTCGGCCCGCTCCGAGACGAGTCCGAGTCACGAGTCGGTCGACTCAACTCAGAGGAGACTGAGATTCTGATTTTGTGTCTCAAGCAATTCAATGTGGAAATAACTACATTAACATGTATTTATGAATGCAGTTTGTGCAATTTACTATATTGTGCATGTATTTTGATATGCTTATACCGACGACGTGTGTATTTATTCTTTCGCTTTATATTTAGTATGCTAGGTGATATATTTTGGACATGTGATATATGAATGTAGATGTCTACATTTTTTTAAGCTTTGTCGTGATTTTTTTCAGAATTTTTTGAGCTTCTATGTAACGTTTTGCGTGTATCACCCGATACCGATCCGAGTCGCCGAGACCGATCCGTCTCAGCGCCCGTCGAGTCGGCGGCCGAGACCGCGACTGTGAACCATGATACAAAAAGATCTAACCTTCCTCTTGATGACACAAGAGTATTCATCTTCCCCTTGAATCTACACCTAAATTACAAGAGTATACATTCTCTCCATGCAACTTCACCTTACTCCTTTCTTTCTTGACTTTTTAGGGCCTTCTTGATTTTTTAGGGCCTTACATTGTTATTCACCACAACTTTCTTATACTCTTCTGCTCCACCTAAACCTTAGGTTACAACTCTTTATTTATAAGATTTTACAATACAACTCTTATTTAGACTATGAGATATTCTTGGCAATTAGATACTTGAAGAATCTTGATCAATCCTTTTAGGAGTTGATCTCCTTGATCTAGAAGAATTATAGACCATTTAATCTTTGGAAACAAATCTTCATTGAATAGGAATTGAATCTTATTCATACTCCTCTTGAAAAGGAAACTTGCAATCGCCTGAAAAGGAAACTGTTTCACCTTGATTTGCTTCTTCTGCTTCAAGTCATCCTCTTCTCCAACTCAATTGGATTTTGTTGGACCATCATCTCCTCTTGAAAAACGAGACAAAATCCTAACACTGTGGAGGTCAATATAAAATGAAAGACAAAGGAAATATAGAAGAATTTGGATGAGAGAACTCTAGTTGATTTAAAAATTATTGTTTTTTGAGAAATTTAAAAATTCCTGTGAAGAAGACTTTGAGAATGAGTATATGATCATAAAAATATTTAGTGTCTCGTGTTCTCTTCCAGAAATGATAATCAGAAAAAGGGAAAGGGTAGGGAGTTTTAAATTGCATAGATGCTTATTATGGTAATTAGTTACAGAAAGAATTTTGGGTGTACATTTAAAGATTGGCTGAAATCATATTTTCCCCTAGAGGTGGTGGGGGCTCCAAATGTGGGGAACATTGACTAGAAAATAACATAGGCTACATCCATCTTCGTGTTGTGACGATGAACGCTCAGAAATGATGTGTCAGGGAGCAGGAAAAGAAAGAACAATAACTTGTTGGTATTGATGTCATTTCCTAATCCTTTTCATGAAGCAAATATACAGATATCAGAAGGTAGTTACTGATTGTGCTCCGCCTGCCACAAATGTATCAGGAGGATTCGAAAGAATTGTGCTCAAGATAAAACATTATTTTAGGAATACACTAAGCGTGCTTCTTCATGATATCCCATTTAACATTGTAAGAAAAATGTAACTTATTCAACAAAAAATATTAAAAGTGTGGTCAGAAGAAGAAAATTTTGAGTTATTGTGAATAAAACATGTATCCTGCTTCATCCTGAACAGATGCCTAAAACTTGAACTAATATAAAACTAATATGCCATCCTAGGGCTAAATCGAACATTGTTAAGTTCATTACGAACTTTAACAAAGTCCTCAATGAAACTTGCAACAAAATGAAGGCTCTGGCTTATTTGTGTTTATCTATAAGAGTTTGCAAATCTGAATATGAAAACAACCCAGCACTTGAAATTAACTTACAGAATATGATAGCTGAAAATTTGGATGGAATCACTGGATTAATAAAAGTTTAATTATTTCAGTTCTGCCTTTAACAAAGGCAATGCAAATACGCTCTAGGAATTTCCTAGTCACATAAATGACATATTTAGCAAGGGGCTTTCAATTATAGTGTTAAATTAACTTCTCGTACAAAGTTCCCTCTCCTTCTATTATAACATGTTTCAGCTACTTTTATCATCTTTTATTCACATAAGTTTTGCTCTCTCTACTCTCATCCAATACCTGCCACCCCGGTCCCCAAACTTCTTTTTCTCACCATTGCTAACTATGGTCCTGTCTAGCTCTGGTCCCCTGTATCCCACTCCTTTCATCCATCCCTCTTGTTAAGTTTATTAATAAAGATATTAGTCTTTGTGGTTCCAGTTTACCACGCATATGCTCCATTCAAGAGTGAGATTTATTAACATTCAGTAAGATAAAAGGGGTCTTGGGGCTGTCGAGTTTGAGGCCCCAACCTTTCCCTCACCCCCCCAAAGGTATGTGGCAACACCACCCATTTTCACCCAAGGTATATGTGGCATGATCACTACTAAGAAGATATCAGCAATGTGAAGACAGAGTTTTCTTTATCACTTTTTTCGAATGAGAGAAAGGACAATTGCAGCGATCACAGACTATGAGCTTGTTTTTCAGAGCTGAGAACAACAACAAAGCAGATTACTGAACACTAGAAATAAAATTTAGTCACTCAAACAGGATTCTGTGAATTGTTAACTATGAGATAAATTCAGAGTGCACTACAATAGTTACAAGCACACAAATTCAAAGAATCTGAAAGTTTCTTCTAAACAAGCAAATTAACAAACAGGTGGTATTGTAGAAGGAACGAAGGTAAATTATTGCTGCAGACACCAAAGATGCAAACTTGAAACAAACAAGAAATTAGAAGCAACGAAAATTATTAAGTCTGACACATACAGTGCTGATGCATGCTGGCGTTTGGTGCTTCACATCCTGCGACATTCGCTCTTTCTGTAATGTTAGGGTTAGGGTTTTGATGGAGAAATTTACAAGAGATCGCTTACCAATTGGAGAAATTTACAAAGGTTAGGGTTTTGATGGAGGAAGTGGGAGATGAGAAATTTTACTGGACGGTGATAGTTTGAGATGAAGTTGGTCTGATGATCTCTGAAAATGAAAAGAACCGGGTGCTAAAAATTAACGCCAAAGTTTCAGGTTTGGGTCACCATTGGTCAAGCAGCAGCTCAGGGGTGGCAATGGGTCGCATTTGGGTCGGTCCAACAAGATCCATTTGCGGATCCAAACCCGATACGGGGGTCTCTCCATTGATAATAATTCACTGATTAATCAAAGTTATACATAGATAGTTGTAATTAGTTTAAAAATAAGTACAATATGTAAGTAGGCCCAAGTATTAGTTTAATTTAAAACAATTATATATATACTCATGTAATAATGGACAAGTGTGATTAAATAGCAAATTACTCCACTAATTTTCACAATGGGGATAGTCTCTTCCATCTAAACTCACTAAGAAAACTAGAATATGCTAGAAGATCTAAAGTCAATAAATTATGGGTTATTTAGATATATACCGCTCAACTTTTTAGTATTTAAAAATTTACCTAGAAATCATTAACATTAAAATTTACCTTCCAAATCTTTTACATCCTAATTGTTTACCTTTTTGTAAAATAAAAAGAAAATATTCCAGTTTGATTCTACGAACATGCCTTATTTTTAAAAAAATGACTAAATTTTCCTTATTTAATCATTTAAACACTATATTCCAACTTAACCCTGTAGACTCATTTTTTTTCCTGCCTACTATTTCTCATCTTGCTCCATTTTTCTCTCCCGAAACAAATAGATTTCTATTATATTCATTTATCATTAAAAACTCACACCTAATGATTCTCATGTATACTCCTTAAATAAATTTGAGAAGAATAAAACGAAACATTTTAGAGTGAATTTGGAGGAATTTTATGTTTAAAGGGATTATAAGAGAGAGAGATGAGAGGGGGGGTGGAGAATGTTGAAGGAGAGGAGAGACAAGAATTTTGAGTTTGATAAAATTTAAGTTAGATCATATGGGAACAGTAAATAAGAAATAAAGGTCTAATAGGTAAAACACTCTTATTTTATTCAAAGCCTAGTTAGATGGGTAATTATTAAAATCTAAAAGATTTGGAGAGTAAATTTCTAATATCAAAGATTTAGAGGTAAATTCTTAAATACTAAAAATTTGGATGGTATATATCTAAATAACCCATAAATGATAGGATTTAGATTTTAAGATTTAACTTTTTTAAGAACCAAAGCCCAAAAATTTGGGATGTTAAGACTTACAAATCTCATGTTGAGAGAGTCTGAGGCCCCAAAAAAAGTTACTGAAACTGGTTCTTTTTTGGGAATCAAAATGGACTTTGAAAAACAGAGATAGAGGCGATCACCCTTATGAATTTGGGGTTTGTGAAACTGTGAGCGAAGGTTCAGAAACTGGTTCGTATGGTACCAAACCTCAGTTTCATTTGTGTTTGGATTCATAGAAGTGGGAGGAAAATAGGAAATGGGAAGTGGAAATGAGAAATGTGAAAGTGTAATGAAAAATTGGGATTTACAGAAATAAGTTTTCCGGTATTTGATTGTAATGTGAAAGTGTAAGTGGATAAGTATATTGTGTTTTCCAGTATTTGATTAGTAATGTGAAAGTGAAAGTGAAAAAGTTGACCACCAAATAATATTAAATTGAATATTATTTTTAAAGTGATATTTTTGAAGTGTAATCGGACAGCAAGTGGGATTTACATAACATAAAAATTAATGTGTTAAGCTAAAACTTATTACAAGTGAGATTATCGTGACCACAAAATTAACTGTAGTATACTGAAATGATAAAATGATAGCGTAAAAGGGAGGTGTAAAAAGAAAAAGGAAAAAGGAAATAAGGTTTTCCCATTTCTCATTTTCGATTCAAAACAAACAAGAGAAGTGAGAAATGAGTTTTCTCACTTCCCGTTTCCTCTCACTTCCATGAATCTAAACACGTAGTTTAAACGAAGCCACAATTTTAGAAACTTCGTTGCCAAACTAGGCCTAAAAGGTAATCATCAGAAAAAAAACTCACATAAAGACTACATCTAAGCCATTTTCTATCAGGTAGACTATAGAGAAAAAAAAGAGCGCCAGAAAAGTGTTAATAAGTTTTATGATCTGCAAAATACATGGAAATTATAAATATTGATAATTTGGAGAAGAGAAAATTTCTGTATATTATTATTGTATCTTCTTTCACCAGGGATTACATCAATATATATAGAAGCGTAGAGAAAAATATAAGGAAAGTATACTTGTTTAAATACAATATATCACATGTCTAGACACAATGTATCACATGTATGTTAACACCCTCCCTCAAACTCACGGTGGATCAAACACCGAGAATTTAAAAATACGCTCTTTGATTGTCTCTCGTCGACGGCGAAAATGATGAAGTCATCACTCGTCGAATGGCTCTCGTCGGCGGCGAGAATGGTGAAGTCATCGCTCGTCGATCATCTCTTGTCGACGGCAGGAATGGCGGGCAGAATCGGCCACGCAGGGCAGAGGCGATCACTGATGACGCATGCATAAAGAGGATAGAGGTAGAATGGCTCACGAGAACTTGACTACATGAATTTCTACAGCAAGGTGGCAGAGGCAGCGTTGGAATAAGATGTCGTCCAGATCGACAATAACGGAAGATGAAGAGATGGCCCGAGGCGAAAGTGGCCTGGCACTAGGCACATACTATTAAATATTTAGGCTGCAAGTGCATTTTATGACTTACGGCCCCAAACAACAACGCAAGTGGTTTTACTGCAGTTGCATTTTACCACTTAACAGGTCAATTACGAAAAACAAACATGTCGATAATTGAACAAAATATTTAGTGTCCTATACACTTGGGGCTTGTTTGTTTTGCAACATTTGAGAGGAAGAGGGAGGGAGAGAGAGTTCTTCCTCTCTTCCCTCTGTTTGTTTGTTGGAGGAAGAGAGCTCTCTTTCTGCAGCTGACGTCCGATCTAGCGGAAGAGGAGAAGAATCTCTTCCCCTCAAAAATCACCGGAAGAAGTAGCGAAGTTTGAGGATCAGGGTGAGAGAGAGATATGGGAGAGGAGAGAGAGAACCGACGGTGGGGTTTTTTCTTTTTTTTTTTTTTGTTTTTTCCCATCTCTTCACTCTTCCTTTCTTCCCCAATCAAACATCAAGAGCAGAACCTCTTGTTCTTTTCAACCGCTCTTCCCTTCCCCTCTTCCTTGTTCCTCTTTCTTCCGGGAAACAAACATGCCCTTGTTGAATGTAGTGCACACTGAGAAAAGACTACCTGGCTACAACACAATAATTGAGGGCTATCCATATAGCTGAGGAAACAAAATGTTCCCACTATTCCACCAGAACAAAAATATTACAGACAAGCAAACCAATCCAACTGAGACATAGCAGCCTCTTCCTTCTTCTGCTTCAAAAGACCATTAACAAATTACTGGAGAAATTAAGAGGATAATGTACCCAAATCTTTCTAAGCAGCCAATATGGTTCTTTGTACACAACACAGTGTCACCAAAGGCCGGACACAGACAGCCCCCTCTAAAACTGAAACCTGCTGCGCCTAGCCTTGGTCATCCTGCTCTCTCCATAGGGCTCGTCGTTGTCCCCCCTTCGGTTATTCCTGAACGCGGCACAGCCAACAACGTAGACGATCACAAGGATGATGAGGACGATGATGATGATAACAGAGACCTTCCTCCAACTGTGTCTGATGCTGCCTGGGACTCCAGCCTTGCACGAGTCACACTCAAAGTAGTGTTGCTGCTGGTCATTGTTCCATCAGGAGCAATCAAGTTTTGAGAGATTTCAGATGATCTGCTTTTATGGCTATAACTGTATCTGATAGCTAAAGGGGAAATTTGATTATAGATTCACAAAACTGAATATGATAAGCTTTGTTAGTTGGTCTGAAATGAGGAGAGGATATTGGAATATAGCCCTACATCCTTTTTTGAGGAATAGAAAATATTTTTTGAGAGAATTTTGAGGAATTGAAAATAACCATACATTAATTTGAATAGCAGTTTGCATGAGTATATACATTGTCCTTTCTTGTACCATTTGTGCAAGTTTACTTCGTAATGAAAAGGCAGCCAAAACTAAATGGTCAACTCCTAACATTCACACAAACTATCATAGTGGGTAGTCCTGTTAGGTAAAAACAATCTACATCGGAGCAGGAAAGGGGAAGGAAAAAAAGTTCAGAGGTTTACCAATGTAAGTATTCCAACAAGGAATATGGTACCTAAACAATCTATAATGAATATAATTCTGGCATCATAACTTAATACATTTTGGTGTTATAAGATTGATTTATGTTGCTTCAATGTTCAAATTTGACATAAAAGAATTTTAGTTCAGAGTTATTCAATATACAGTAACCATCAGAAGTGTAGCCGACGAAGGCCACTTCAATTAATGATGCTAATAGTATCCAGACTATAGTTAACCTTAGTCATCTCTCAGGGACACATGGTAGGCCTCATGTGGAAAGAAAAATGGCATCTTTGTGTGCGCGCGCGCGTGCTTTTTTTCCCCTCTTTTTCCTCTTTTTGTGTGTGTGTGTGTGTGTGTGGGGTGTTTTGTGTGTGTGGTTGGGGGCAGTGATGTGTGCATCTGTGTATAATGTGCAGAAGCAAAAGATATTAAAACGACATGTAATGAAGCAAAAAAATATTAAAATGGCATGTAATGAGGTCTGATAGCAGTATCTCTTTAAACAACGAACGCTATATTCTATGAGATCAAAATCAACCAAAAGCTCAAGTTGATAAAGGAATACATAGTCAAGAATACATGACGAGAAAAATATCTCCTCTCCACCTAAAAACCTGTCAACAAGTTGGATTAGGCTGATCCATAGCTATAATTTATAGATCAACAATTTCCTTAATCCTAAAATCATAGTTTCCAAAATTCTCCTTATTCAAACAGTTAAAATCCAATCGATGGGCTGTTTTTACTCAGAAGAAATCACGAAGTCCCCGAGGTAACTCCTCCTCAAACTCTTCACATGTTTGTTTGATTTGGAAGAGGGGATTGGAAGAGACTAATGAGACTTCAGCGAATCCTATGTGGATCCTACGTGGTGCCATGTATGATCGCTTCAACATTCGTATCCTCAGTTACATGTCAAGAAGCTCTCTCACGTGGCAAAAAAAAAAAAAACCAAAGTGCCAAAACAGCCTTGACATACTCTAGTTTTTATAAACAAGATTTTGGGGATTTCAGGCTCTTCTGTGGAAACAAACAACCCTTGAATGTCGGAAGATTATGATCAGTTGAGCCACAAATGAGAAGCAAGTATGCTCAAGTGAACTTACATTAACATCATCTCATATGATTCCTTAGCTAGTACTTTAAGTAGAGTACCACAGAACGGATTACACTCTGTTTGTTTTGCAAGCTAATGATCTGGGACAGGGATCCAGGTTTGCTCAGAGCTTCATCCCTAGCCCTTAACCATTAGATGACAGAAATAGACCTCATTCCTCAATCATGCAGCTCTGTAGTGGCCCATTCCGTTTGTTTGTTACAGCCAAAGAGAAAACTGAAGGGAATTTTTCTTGAATCAACCAAAGTGCTATATTCTACTTGCTTCTCCGGTGACTTCGTGTATCAGGTTGGTCACACAATGGAGCAGAAAAAAGGCTGTGGCCTCACTCTTCTCTTTCTTTCCCATTTCCCCTCCAGTGCTCCCTCTTGGATTCCAATCTATAAATTCTAATACCTTGCTGCTGCCCACACAAAATTAGTCAGTTGATTGATTCTCCCAAAACCTTGTGCAGCACTTGACTTCACTGGCTAGTAAACTGTGTTCAGACTCCACAAGGAAACAAATTAATAATCAAGCCTAAATTAATCCAAGTCACTTGACTATTGCCTAAAAAACTAATACTGCAGCTTTTCAATCCTTTTAGTTTTCTGCCCAGTCACCTACTCTATCAGTAAACAAACAATAATAATCTCCACTTTGCTTGCTCTTTTAATAGTAATAACGAACAAAAAAAATTAACAGAATCTAAGAAAAGAAAACCAAAATTAACCAATACCCATGATCCAAATCTCAAAATACGAAAAAGTCTGAGTTAAATCACAAACGGAACAAGACCCACAAATCAAAATGCAATCTTTCCTCTTACCTCAATCGGAGAGAGCTGCCGCTAATAGAACATGTCGGCGGACTCCGGCACTCGAATCCCAGTGGCGGGATCTCTTGATGGGGGGGGGTGGGGGGGGGGGGGGCGCGGGCGTAAGTCAAAAAACTAGTCAGCCAATAATTAGAAGGTTTAGAAATCATGCTCCTTTTTTATTATTATTACTTTCAAGATTCTAAACTATTCAAAATAGTAATAATATTAAATATAATTTAGTTACGCAGATTAGAGATATTTCTTCTCATCTTCTACTGACCGAAAAACTAGTTCTTGAATAATGTGGGAGCTTTCTTCTCTTGATACTGAAATTTTCCTCCTCTTATTTTGAGATGACTCTCCTACTCTATCTTGCATTCACCCCTCTCAAACCTCACTCAGAAACCACAAAAAAAACAGATTGTACATTGTTAGAAGGTTTAGAAAGCATGCTCCTTTTTTATTATTATTACTTTCAAGATTCTAAACTATTCAAAATAGTAATAATATTAAATATAATTTCACTATCTAAGAAAAGAAAACCAAGTCAAAAACTAGTCAGCCAATAATTAGAAGGTTTAGAAAGCATGCTCCTTTTTTATTATTATTACTTTCAAGATTCTAAACTATTCAAAATAGTAATAATATTAAATATAATTTAGTTACGCAGATTAGAGATATTTCTTCTCATCTTCTACTGACCGAAAAACTAGTTCTTGAATAATGTGGGAGCTTTCTTCTCTTGATACTGAAATTTTCCGCTTATTTTGAGATGACTCTCCTACTCTATCTTGCATTCACCCTCTCTCAAACCTCACTCAGAAACCACAAAAAAAACAGATTGTACATAGTTAGACATTATAAATTTCACATCCGAGACTTTGGTTCCTCCATTTTTACCTTTTTTTTCCCGCTAATTAAAAGAGGAGGCCGTTTGTGTTAGAGATATCAATGACAACATGTGGCTTATGTGAAACATGTAAAAGAAACCACTCATAAAACCAATCAGATTCTAAAATCTCTCCATGATTATACGAACACATGAGACTCAGGACCAGATTCTAAAATCTCTCCATGATTACAAGAACACATGAGACTCATGAACTCGTGCAGCATGTGTTTCTCATTCTCTTTCAGTCAATATTTCCTATTGTTTCTCCTAAATCAGTGTTAACATGTGAACCAAGAACCATAATCAGTGGTGTCTTATCATTGCACAAAGTGTTCTTCTCTTTCTTTTTTATCTGCTTGAAGTCGATTCGATGCCCGTGTGGCTTGACTGCAACATTCTTTTTTACCTTTGTTTTTGTCTCTTTTGTCATATTACATTTACATCCGTCCCTGAATAAACATTCCCCAGGCATGCATTAAAGGATCAAATAAAGACAAAGATTCCTCTGCTGGTAAATATATCTTCCAAAGAAATCTTGAAACATTCAAAGTAAATTTTGGAGCATACTTTAAAAGTAGAGGTCGCAAAGTTTGCACTTTCAAGGATGATGGCAAGATTAAAAGCCGAGGTATCACCTGTTGGAAATTAAAAAAAACACTAGTTCGTATCATCATACTCAACTTCCTAGCAGAGCAAAGTCAACCTGAGAGTTGAAACAAAAGCGACAGTGATTACAGCTTCATTGATACAAATAAATCCACAGAAATCACAAATTTGAGACTACCTTCACTTTGGGTTCTTCTTCCACAATCCAAACTTCCTCAGCATGCCGCCATTGTTCTTCCTCTTCGGTGACTCATCATCCAGATCATCGGAGAATGGTGAGTGCATCAACCTGCCGGCAACAGACTGGTAATCTGCATCCAATGAGCTGGTCCTCTCCACAAACCTGCCATTGTTTCCAGTAGTGAGAACTGCGGCCGCAGCCTCAGCTGCCTTCCTCCACTGGTCTGATTGCACCCTCAGCCTTCGCAATTCAGCTTCCATTTCCGAGTTCATCACTTGTGCTGCTTCCAGCTGCTCAGCCACCCTTGTAGCCTTCTCATTTCGCTTATCTGCCTCTTCAGTAACAGACTCGAGCATAAACAATGCTTCCTTCTCCTTAACCTTTGCTAGTTCAATCTCAGAGATCGCAGATTCGTAGCTCTTACAGCTCTCTGCTTCTCTCTTTGCCAACTCCAGTTTCAGTTGCTCGTTTTCCTCGGAAATGAACTGCAGCTCATTTTCCTTGTCCATAAGGTTTGCCTTCAGCTCTGCAATGTCTGTAACTGAGTCCAGTAACTTACACTCAGAGTCGGTCTCCATTTTGGTCATCTGGCCTTTCTCCAGTTTGGCTTTCAGCTCCTCATTCATATCTGCAATGCCTTGGAGTTCGTTTTCCTTGTCCATTAGACTAGCCTTCAGTTCAGCAAGCTGGGCATTTGCACTTGAGAGTGCTGATTCTAGTTCAGATTCTCTCACTCCAGATTCAGTATTCACTTGATCTGCCATTTCATATGACCTGATCTGCGATGCAATCCGAGTTTGTTCTTCCTCATACTTGATCTCAGCTGCTTGGAGTGCAGATCTCAGGTGCTCTACTTCCAGTTCTAGTGATCCAAGTGTTGAAGAATTACCAGCATTGTGCTGATCATCCTGCAGTTTCTTCACAGTTTCTTGCAATGAATTGACTCGACCTCTTGACTCCTCTAACTCAGAGATTGAAGTTCTGAATAGCTCCAGGAGCTTACAGCCTTCAGAACGGAGAGTTTCCACAGTGGCCTTAGCAACTTCCAACTGTTGCTGGGTCACAACCACCTTAGCTTCTGCCTCTGCTTCAGCTTTCTCACTGTTGCTTAGCTCCGCCTTTAGTTTCTCTATGGTAGAAAGGGTTTCGGCCATCTCTTGCTTCAAGGCCTGCAACTCAGTTTGGGCTCTGTCAGACTGCCGTACCTGGTCTTCCTCAGATTTGGCAACCATTTCAAGCTGAAGCTTCAACCTATGAATCTCATTCATGGCAGACGAAAGAGCTGCTGAGTCAACAGAATGCTGCTTATGGATGGCTTCTAGCTCAGATTGCCATGCACAATCCCGCTCTTGAGAGATTTGTCGGAGCTCCTGAAGCCGAGCCTCCTCTGCTGCCAAGAACTCCACGAGCTGATTTTGTGAGTCTTCAAGCTTTGCATTCATCGCTTGGAGCTGCTTCTTAAAATCTTCTGCTTCTTGCTGGGCTTGCTTCTTCAGTGACTCTGCTGAACTGAGCTGATCTTTAGTCGTCTTCAGATCCTCTTGGAGTTGAGTTAGCTGAGATTCCAACTCAGGCAACCTACTTGGCCTCCTTTGCTACAATTTCAACCGGAAACCATTAAAGTAGATAATTAGGGATAGCTAAGAAAGGAAAATATCTTTTTCTCCAGGGCACTGGAAAAAAGAACTCATATTAAAAAAAAAAAAAAAAAGACGTGATTAGAAACCACAAGGTCCTACTTCCAACTATTAAGGGCATTTAACCAACTTCTTCAACGATTTCTTGTATGTGATGCCATAGAGAAACAAGAACAATAGCTAATCTTTGCAAAGATGATTGCAGAATGAATGTTAAGAAGATAGAAGCATAAAGCCAAAATGACCTATTCTAATATTGTATGTAACATGGCACCTAGTTTTGTTGGAGTTCCCTCCTATGCGAAATGGTGTGAGCAATTCACGAAAGGATGTGAGTGGTTCACGAAGAGGTGCTAAACTCAAGAGGCATAGCTAGTTTAATTATGAAGGGTTGCATGATTTTTCAAGGGATGTTTTGGAGAGATGTGTACATTAATTAATAGCAACTCTTGAGGGACTATTTAAATGAGATGAATTTCTCATATGAAGGAATAAAAGGAGCAGCATACAAGATTAGAAAGACAGGGAGAGAAAGGAATACAGGGTGTGAGATTGAATTTAATCTCTAGGTTTCTTCTTTCGTATTTCTCAAGTGTTTTTTTTTTAGTGTGAGAAGGTGTTCATTGTAATTAACGATTATTATAGTGAATTCAGCAGGCTCAGATAGAAGACGTAGATCGGTATGTGGTCGAACCTCTATAATTGTGGAGTGTTTGCGTTTGTGCATTATATTTCCCATTTTTTTATTTCCGTCATCTTGGTGCGCTTGTTTTCTCTCCCTCTTTCCCAACAAGTGGTTTCAGAGCCGAAGGTTCGCGAGAGTTGTCATAGTAAGGAGTTTTGCCTCACAATTCAAGGTGGAGCAGTTCGATGGGAAGGGGAGCTTTATTCTATGGCAACGGAGAGTAAAAGATATCCTAGTCAACAGGGCTTGACGCGACGTTGAATGGAAATAATAACAAGCCGGAGAAGATGACAAAGGAAGAATGGGAGGATTTGGAGTCGAAATGCGTCAGCACCATTAGACTCTGTATTACTGATAATATTATCAACAATGTTATTGATGAAGACTTGGCACCGGCGTTGTGGGAGAAGCTTGAGAAACTTTGTCTTGGAAAAAACTTAAGAACGAAGTTGAATCTGAAGCGGGATC
This sequence comes from Agave tequilana, assembly GCA_038442645.1. Classification (NCBI taxonomy): domain Eukaryota; kingdom Viridiplantae; phylum Streptophyta; class Magnoliopsida; order Asparagales; family Asparagaceae; genus Agave; species Agave tequilana. The sequence continues at coordinate 33,656 of JAVJIF010007445.1, read as the reverse complement.
TATACAGGCTGAAGATGGAGGATGGTGTGAATCTCATGGAACACTTAAATGTGTTCAAAGGGTTGCTGGATCAACTTGAGCGAGTTGATGTCAAGATTGAGGAAGAAGATCAGGCACTTCTACTTCTTACCTCACTCTTGACTCTTTTGAGCACATGGTTACTACAGTGTTGTATGGTAAGGATACTTTGCAGATGGGAGAGGTCGAGTCAGCTTTATTGTCTTACGAGAAGATAAGGAGGAAAGTTGATGACAACTCGGGATCTGCACTTCTTGCTTATGATTAGAATCGAAGAGGAAGGAATGCGGTCAAAGGATCTAGCAGTAACGGTGGGTCTAAATCCAAGGATTGCAGAAAGGGAGCGCAGTGCTACAAGTGCAAGGAGTGGGGACACAAAGCGGGACTGTCCGACTTGGGATAAGGATAGTAAGAGCTTGGAGTCTTCCACAACGGTAGTAGGAAATACTGAAGACCCTGGAGATATTCCCACTATTTTCAGGGAGGACACTTGTTCTCAAGATGATTCGGTATTGAATTCGAATGCAACAAATCATATTTGCTCCATGAGAATTTTTTGAGACGTTTCAAGAATCAAAGGAAGGTACTTTCTCTTTGCCTGACGGGTCCAAGTGTGACGTCATGGGTTGGGAACGGTGAAGGTCAAAATGTTCGATGGAGTGGTACGCACTTTGGGTGGTGTGGTGTATGTCCCAAAGCTAAGGAAGAATATGATATCCTTGAGCCAGTTGGACTCCAAGGGCTGCAAGTGCTCTATTGCAAGGGAAGCCATGAAAATTACATGTGGCTGCAAGTGCTCTATTGAAGGGAGAAAAGTGTGGAGGTTTGTATCGTCTGGTTGGTAATACTGTTGGTAAACTCGAAGGTGTTTGTGAAACAGGGTGCACAGGATATCAAGTACTTGAGGCGGGTGTCGTTTGCGGGCATTGCAAAGACACAAGCAGATTGTTTCAAGCTTCAGGCGATAGTAAGGAAAATCCTACTGGCGAAGAGGTCAAATCGGGGTCCCTCTTTGGGTAGGACACACATCGGCATTGGCGATTTCAGATCAAGGGAGAGCGACCACGGTTGATTCAGGTGAGGTGACTGGTACAAGAAAGAGCCAATGGTTTGTTTGCAGGAGTTTGCAAGCGATATCTCGAGTGAGATGGACTTCAGGGATTGAAGCAGCGGTTTGCGAATTCTCTTTTCGCATGTCGGGAGGGGAGTTTGTTGGAGTTCCCTCTACGAAATGGTGTGAGCAATTCACGAAAGAATGTAAGTGATTCACGAAGAGATGCTAAACTCAAGAGGCATAACTAATTCAATTATGAAGGGTTGCATGATTTTCCAAGGGGTGTTTTGAAGAGATGTGTACATTAATTGATAGCAACTCTTGAGGGACTATTTATATGGGATGGATTTCTCATATGAAGGAATAAAAGGAGCATCACACAAAATTAGAAAGACAGGGAGGGGAAGGAAAGAGTGAGATTGAATTTAATCTCTAGGTTCCTTCTTTGATATTTTTCAAGTTTTTTTTTTTTTTGTATGAGAAGATGTTCATTGTAATTAACGATTATTATAGTGAATTTAGCAGGCTCAGACAGAGGACGTAGATCGGTATTTGGTCAAACCTCTATAATTGTGGAGTGTTTGTGTTTGTGCATTATATTTCCTATTTTTCTTATTTCTGTCATCTTGGTGCGCTTCTTCTTCTCTCTCTCTCTCTCTCTATCTCTCTCTCTCTTTCCCAACAAGTTTATCAATTGATTTGGATGTGATTGGTTCAGGTCTGTGGTCAGACCAACATTTGAACTAACAAAACCAACATAGTTGAGGGTACATTGAATATAACCTACTTACTATGCTAATGCTCATTGATTAGAGAGTTAACTAAGCTTTTGAACCTCTACCCAACAAAAAGGACACGAGATGAACCAAGCTTAGGCTAAATCTAGTGTAGGTAATGCTTGCTACATCATGTGAAGTTTTATGCATCAATAAACCAAGAAGCATACCAACAAATAATATTATCGCAAGTAAAAACGTGTGTGTGTGTGTGTACGTGTGTGTGTTTTGCGCACGCAGGGGGGGTGTTATATTATGCCTTGATAATGGATACAATCCTCTCGTAAACTTTATCAACTTCTCCCTTCTTTTAGGTTCTTTCATTATATACATGTATTTTGGAAAGTTCCTAAGTTTTATGACCTTAAGTTAAATAAACAACAAGCAATTAGGTCTGATTACCTTCCCATCACCTTGTCTACTGGTAAGCCCCACTTTTCTTTATAGTTTCCTCGGTGATGAATATAACAACACTAGCTTAGAAGTTGGATGCCAAGTTGAGACTTGAGAGCAAGCTTTACATTTTGACAAATGTTTTATTGCAATCCATTGCCGAGCCCATTTTGATATAAACATGGCAGAATGATGATGATGATGATGATGATGATGCCTTGATAAGTTTGAACTGAGAGCCAATAAGTACACTAACAATGTAATTGAAAGAACCCTGTGGGGAATGCTGACAATTTTTCAAACTAACTAGAACTTGTTGCAAGAACCCATAGAATAGCAATTAGTAGGATGATCACAAATGTGGGTGCAGTTGGTTCTAACTTTCATGAAAATCAAAGATTCAAAATATAAAAGATGTTCATTGTAGGAAAATAAATGATGCATTATGTTTTCCCACAAACTAAGATATAATGCCAATATTTTATCTCCCTTATTTACAAGTATTCATTTAACTTATTCGTGAAGATTAAATTATCCTAAGGCCAGATGTAGCATATAAAGCAAACTCTACTGCATAGTAATACCTCAGCCGCTGGACTTCTTGGTGACCGGCGCTCAACAACTTTGGGCTCCTGTCAGTTGGCGTTTTTGCTGGAGTGAGCTTAGAAGAGGAAGAGTCTGAGTCAGTTCCAACTGACTTGGTTGCACGAGTTGTTTTAGGAGTGACAGGAGATGACCTCTGAGGAACTTTCGATGAGCCATTCCTACAGTCAAGCAAAAATGAAAAGAATCAGAAGCATACACCGATCTTACGGCTGTGCAAAGAAATATATGTGAATAATAGTTGCAGAAAAATTTATTACGAATTCTGCAGTAATCATCTTTCAAGACAAATGAGAGATCATTAAGATATACTTCCATAAAATTCATACATAAATGTGTTAAGTTTCTCAAACAATGAAAACAAAATACAGATACCCTTTCCAGTACATAACTAATATTAAGGGAACACCCGTCACATTCTGCACCAAGGTTATTTGGTGTAGGAGTACCAACATCTATATAGTAAAGACAACCAAAAAGAAGAAGAAGATATTCAAATGTTTGAAGCAGCAAAAAAAAGGGGCAATATCACTTATTATAGTACAACATTTTACGCTAATTTAGACCCCAGAACCTAATCAAGTAGTTGTCATGAGAACAATAACCAAAAGCTTTGGCTCTTAGGTAACTTACAAAGTGAGGTTAAAGATTACCGTAGGGTAAAACTATTGGAAACTTGGAATTAACCAAGTGAGTTTTGGGGAAAATTTGAGCAGAATTTTAGGCGGGACTCGCTGCTCGGAATGCGCGAGAGATGATTGAAATATGTTCTCCTTTCATTGGCGATGAACGTGGTATATTCAAATATTCAATTTTGTTTCTGAATGAATGAGATATTCAAGTCAGAAGTTGGCCTAAAATAAGAGCTAAATGGAACCAAAAGTGTAAAAACTCTTTAGTCCCACATTGAAAGTGGTATACGAATGTGTCTATTCGGTTTATAGATATGTCTGATCGGAATGGTTGGGCCTGTTCCAACCAAATTGATGTGTTTGTTCGGGGACAACCCGTTTCAGTCGAATGGATGTGTTTGTTCGGTGAACAGATATGTCTGTTCAGAATGATTGAACTCGTTCCAACCGAATTGATGTGTCTGCTCGGGGACAACCCATTTCGGTCGAATGGATGTCTTTGTCAGTCTTTGTTTGACAAACTGATGTGTGATCGAAACGGTTGCGCCCGTTTCAACTGAATACATGTGTCTGTTCGGAATGATTGTGCTTACTCCGATCGAACGGATATGTCTACTCCGAAGGCTTCCTCCAAATTTTTATATAATAGCAGAATTCCACTCCAAAAGATATAACTCTAACAACTGAGAATACCAAAACTCAATCAACTATAATAAATAAATTAAATTCTCTAAAGAGGATTCTTTAAAGTCCTGTTCAGATTTTAAAATTGTGTTTGAAATATGATTTTTGATCCTTGTCATTTTCCCTGCAATCAAGTGGAAGGTACGGGTCAACTTTAATTCGACTGTACGTGATTTTATAAAGAGTTGCGCAGAACATGTGAAAGAGTGTTGTATCTTAGAAGACTAGCGTTCATTATCCCGTATACACCGTAGCGGTGGACGTAATTGTATTAAGGAGGTTCGCTTTATGCACACCTCACTTTAAAATCTGATTTTATTCTATTACTCTATCCGTTTATAATAACGCTCAGTGTTGCAGAAATAACTGAATTTCAATATATTCTCTGTCGATTTGAACTAACGTTTTTATTGCAGGAATCATGATGAATAAAATATTCATGTTGGAATATTTATTTTAATAATATTATTGCTAGATAAATTATTGTTGAATTATTTATCTTGTTGATTTATTACTAATACGAGACTAACTAAATACCATTTTTATTGGTGTCTAAGGAAGGAATTTGAAAGGTGATTGTGTAATTAAGGAACGTTCAATTAAACAGAAAAACTCACATGATTTTCACTGACCTGATCGATTGGACCAGTTGATCTTGACCTTGAATTAGATTGTCAAGAATAACAATAATTGTCTAAAGATTTAACAATTATAACGGGTGCAACCAAGTTTGTCGTATGATGTTTTCTTGAAACTAAATGGTGTATAGTAAGACGATAATCAGTCGAAGCAATAAGTATGTTTATAACATACAAAGCCAATGTTGAGAATCAACTCAACAAGAACATAAAGATTCTAAAAACCAATCGAGATGGAGAATATGAATCAAATGAATTCAATGAGTTCTGTGCTAATTTTGGTATAATTCACCAAACCACAGCACCATACACTCCTCAGCAAAATAGAATTGTTGAAAGAAAGAATAGAACTTTAAAAGAGAAGGTCAATTTCATGCTCGTAAGTTCTGGATCACCACAGAACTTGCGGGGGGAATCCCTATTAACAGCAAATCAGGGTACCCCACAAGAAACTTGATCTTATTCAATTTGAGTTGTGGCACTGAAGGCCTCCCTCCTACTATTACCTCAAAATGTGGGGGTACCTTGCAAAAGTGCCAACACTACTACCTAAGAAGACTAAGTTGCATAAAAAATAATGGACTGCATTTTCATAGGCTATGCCTTGAATAGCAGTGCCTATAGATTTCTAGTACACAAATCAAAAAATACCTGATATTCATGTGATCAAATCAAGATGTGTTCTTTGAAGACGTTTTCCCGTACAAACGAAAGAAAATAATGCTTCTGGGAAAAGAACACATGAAATAGCATTTAGGGACGAAGGACCTAGTGAACCAACAGTTGATTCGAAAGTTGAACCAAGGAGTAAGAGATCAAAAAACTCTAAATCTTTTGGTCCAGACTTCATAACATATGCAATTGAAAGCGAATCTCAAACATTTAAGGAAGTTATATCTACTCTAGAAGCACAAATGTGAAAAAAGTTGTAAAAAGCGAAAAAATCCATCCTAAGCAACCATACTTGAGAGTTGGTAAACTTGCCATCTGGCAGTAAACCAATGAGGAGTAAGTGAATTTTTTAAAAAAATAAAAACTCGATTGATCTATCGCTAAATACTAAGAATTATGCCTTGAGATATGAGAAGTATGCACCTATACTTGAAGGGTATGAATATAATAATGCAAACTGAATTGTAGATTCTGATGAATCAAAATCAACTAGCGGATACATCTTTACTTTCGGAGGCGTGACTATATCTTGAAAATCTTCCAAACAAACTTGCATAGCCCGTTCCATGATGGAACCGAATTTTGTTATCTTAGATAAGGCTGGAGAAGAAATAGAATGGCTTCGATAATTTTTGAAAGATATACCGTTATGGCTTAAGCCAGTGCCCACCATATGTATTCACTGCGATAATCAAGCAGCGATATCTAGTGCACAAAATTTTGTATATAACAGTAAGTCTAAATACATTCGTCGTAGACATAATACCGTTAGACAGTTGCTCACAAATGGAGTTAACTCTATTAATTTTGTGGCGTCAAAAGATAACTTAGCGGAATTGTTTACTAAGAGTTTGAGTGGAGAGCGTATAAACTAGCATGAAAAGGAATGGGGCTTAAAAGCCTAACCATAATAAGTCAGCTTAATGGAAACCTCATTTAGCGACTAGAGATCTCACGGGCTAAGTTCAAGAGGAAAAACTAGTTATGATTAACTCTCAGAGTTTGAATCTAACTCGTTCCTATGGTGCACTCAAGTACTTTCTACAATTGAATTTAAGATAAGCTTAACACTTTTAATAATGTTTATAGCTTGTTATCAAAACAAGTGGGGTAGAGTAGACTATTCTTAATGGGACGATCACCCATATGAGTGTAGAGTTGGGGCAGACTCTTTAGGAGTCTCTGTGAAGGCTATGATTTCCTGAACACACTCTCTGAAATCAAGAATATCCAGGGCCGGAATGGATACAACAGAGAATGAAAGTTGATTTTGAAAAGTTACTGCGTGATGCCTGTTGACTTGGCTTACACAAACAACTGACATTTCAAGACCTAGTTCACTGATTAGCTAGTAAGTCTGACAACTTCTGATGCGATTCAAGACCTAGTCCCCCTATTCTGATGCATTTTCTTTCTTAAAGTGTCTTTCACTATAGAGTCAATCTCATAATGTGTGTAATTTCTTGAATCTTCATTCATTGTGGGGAATTGTTGAAAACTTGAAATTAATCAAGTGAGTTTTTGAGAAAATTTGAGCTGAATATTAGGCGGGAGCCGCCGCTCGTAATGTGCGAGATGGTTGGAATATGTTCTCTTTTCATTAGCGATGAACGTGGTATATTCACATGTTCAATTCTGTTTCCGAGTGAATGAGATATTCAAGTTGAAAGTTGACCTAAAACAAGAGCTAAATGGGACCAAAAAGTGTGAATATTATTTAGTCTCACATTAAAAGTCGTATACAAATGTGTCTGCTCGGTTAAAGGATATGTCTGTTCAGAACGGTTGTGTCCGTTCTGACTGAATTGATGTGTTTGTTCGGGGACAACGGTTTCGGCTGAATGGATGTGCCTGTTCGTCGAACGGATGTGTCTGTTCAAAATGGTTGCACCCATTTCAACCGAATGTGTATGTTCGGGGACAATCCGTTTCGATCGAATGGATATATCTGTTCAACGAACGGATGTGTATGGTCAAAACGGTTGTTTCTGTTCCAACTAAACAAATGTGTCTGCTCGGAATGGCTACGCCCATTCCGATTGAACAAATGTGTCTACTCCTAAAGACTTCCTCTAAATTCCTATATAAAGGGCAGAATTTCACTCCAAAAGGTATAACTCTAAGAATACCAAAACTCAATCAACTACAATGAATAAATTAAGTTCTTTAAATAGGATTCTTAAAAGTCCTGTTCAAATTTCAGAATGTATTTGAAATATGATTTTTGGGCCGTGTCTTTTTTCTACTTCCAGTTAAGTGAAAGGAACGAATCAACGTTGGTTAGGTTGTATGTGATTTTGCAAAGTGCTGCGCATAACACGTGAAAGAGTGTTGTATCTTAGGAGACCAGCGTATATTATCTCGTATGCGCCATAGCGGGAACGTAATTGTCTTAAAGAGATTCGCTTTACGCGTACCTCACTCTAAAATCTGATTTTATTCTATTACTCTATCCGTTTATACTAACGTTCAGTGTTGCAACATTATTGAATTCCAATTTATTCTCTGTCTATTTTAACTAATGTTGTTGCAGAGATTATGCTGAATAAAGTATTCATGTTGGAATATTTATTTTAATAAATATTATTGCTAGATAAATTATTGTTGAATTATTTATCTTACTGATTATTACTAATATGAGACTGATTAAATATCATTTCGATTGGTGTCTAAAGAAGGGATTTGAAGGTGATTCTGTAATTAAGGAATGTTTAAATGAATGAAAAACCTCCGTCGAATTTTCACCGACCTGACCGATTGGACCGCTTAATCTGGACCTTGAATCGGATTGTCAAGAATAACAAAAACTACATATGTACATTTATATTGCAAAATAAATCTATCAACACAAATAAGTTCAATTATTATAACTGCAAAAGCAAATGTTACTTTTATCAGTTTGCCTGTCACTAACTGGTATACTTGCTATTTTGAAATATGATCTCTTGACTGCTTTGATGCCTATATGATAAGAGATGAATTTGATTCACTACCCCCCCTCCTAAAAAAAACCACCATGACTACACACACACATTCCCAATTTCAATTATAGTCTTCAGATGCATAAAGTCATGGCTTGGACCTTATTCATTTCTAATGCTGACCAGCATATAGCCTTGAGTGATGTTTTATAAGCTTATGGCTTGGGGAGACTGCTTTTGTCCGTGCTTCAGATTAGTTTTGGGATTTCAGTGTTAGCATTCACTCTCAAAACATTGTTGTCCGAATCTTGTTCTTGATGGCACTTGAAGCAGACTTGATAGTCCACTTTGCTCGTGATTGTGCTAGGCTTGTAGGCTCAACATGAACCTCCAGTGCTTGTTACTCCTTCTCGGGTTGGTTCTCCCGGCTAGCAATCTCCTTGATGATATGAATCTTTGTAGCAACACCTTTCTTTGATCCATCATTTGCTTCAGACCTTGAAGTGATTATCTAATCGAACACAACATTCCTGCTAAGCACTTTCTCCTTGTTCTTCAGATCCAACAGCTTGTAGGGCTACATTTCCTTCTCAAAACCGAGAAATATGCACTCAAGTGACTTCGGCTTCAGCTTGTTTTGTTCATCCTTTGAAATATGAGCATATGCCTTGTATTCGAAAACCTTCAAAGTAGAATAATCGACGTCTTTGCCCGACCAAACTTCCTCGGTGCACTTGAAATTCAGCAACTTTGCGGTGACCGGTTAATCAAATATGTGGCGTGGTTAACCGATTTTGCCCAAAAAGATTCGGGTAAATCTGCATGAAGTCTCATGCATCTTTCTCTCTCCATGAGAGTCCGGTTCACCCTCTCTGTTGCACCATTTTGATGCGGAGTCTTCTTTACAGTGAAGTGCCGATTAATGCTTTTTGTTTGCAAAACTCCATGAACCTTCTATCTCGATATTCACCTCCAATATCAGTGAACAAGTATTTGACCTTCTGCCCTGTTTGGTTCTCTACTTTGGCTTTTCATTCTTTAAACTTCGCAAAGACTTCAGATTTCTCCCATATAAAGTAGACACAAATCTTTCATGAATAATCATCTATGAATGTGATATAATAGCGAGCACCGCCATGAGATTTTGTCGGTGCCAGTCCCACACATCAGATTGAATGTAATCAAGAATCCCTTTCATGCAGTTCTCCTTTTCCGTAACCTTGAAAGAGACCTTAGTTTGCTTTTTCAAGTACACAATACTTACAAAAGTTCAGCTTGCAACACTTCATTTCTTATTCCTCTTGTGCAGCTCCTCTATAGCCCACTCACTCATATAACCAAGACAAAGATGCCATAGAAGATCTGAGTCATCCTTCGAGTTCTCTGTGTGGATATAGCAGCTCCACCAGAAATAGTATCTCCTAAAAGTTTGTACAAGTTGTTCAGAAGCATCTCTCATACATAATCACCATTGAGCCCTTGCAAATTTTAAGCTTCCCTCCATTTGAAGAATGTGTGTAGTCATTTGCATCAAGAGCGCCCAAAGAAATTAGCTTCGTCTTTAGGGATGGAACATGACGCATGTCGTCAAAAGTACGAATGATGCTGTTATACATCTTCACTTTCACCGTGCAAATGCCAACAACCTTGCATGCAGCATCTTTCCCCATGAGGTCTCCACCTCCATTCTTCTTTTCATGTGTTGAAGTAATCCATATTTGCACACAAATGGAAAGTACAACCCGAGTCAAGAATTCACAAATCTGAATTGTGTTACCTGAAGAAACCGAAAGAAGTTCAGTATTGTTCTCTGTAGCAACTCCGGTCATAGTGGTGTTTTCAGGTTTCTTCACTTTTTCTGATCAGCTTTAAACTTCTTGCAAATTTTCAAAGTGACTCTTCTTGTGGCAATAACAGCATTCCATATCTTTACAGCTGCTGGGTTTTGATCTTGACTTCCTGCGGTTGTCAAACTTGTTACCTCTTCCCTTGGATCGGCCCCGATGACAATCATTCACCCCTTGATCAGTAGGTCTTTATTTTTAATGCAATCATCGGTGCTCTTGCTCATCTTGACATGAGAAATGATGTCTTAGACAACCTCCTTGAACATGAGATTCTCCTTGCCAAACATGAGTGTGGTCCGAAAATGCTTGAAAGACACGGCAATGACTGTAGCAGAAGCAAAGCTTTGTCCTCTTCGTACTTGACCTCCACCCGTAACAAATCATTCACACAATGATTAAACTCATTGAGGTGCTCCATAACATCACCTTCTTCCTCCATACGAAGGTTAAGCAATTGATCTTTTAGGAATAGCTTATTAGAAAGTGTCTTCTCCATATACAATTTCTCAAGTTTCCCCCACGTACTTTTTGCGGTCTTCTCTTTCATGACATTATATGTGACTTCATCAGAAAGATGCAGCTCGACGGAGCTCATCACCTAGAGATCCGCCTTGTTCCAAGTCTCTACGGTCACCGCCTCGAACTTGTGCTCGATGCCCAATATGCACATGCGGAGATCTTATTGAATAAGAATATTCTTCATCTTCCACTGCCATAGAGTGAAGTTGGTCCGCCCATCGAATGGCTTCAACTCAACCTTCACGCCAACGACCATCATCTTCTTTTCAGCCATTGCGAACACCCCAACCGAGCTCTAATACCACTTTGTTGGCATTCACAGTCAAAACGTCGTCGTCAGGATCTTATTTTTGATGGCACTTAAAGCAGACAAATAAAATGATCAACACACCAAAAATAATGTAATGTAATAGAGATGAACACAAAAAATTACGTGAAAACCCCAAATGAAAAAAAACCAAACTCGAAGGGGGCTTCACTATGCCAGAATCAGCAAAAGGTACAAAGTACACGACACACCCGACTACGCAAACTTCCGTCATACATAGCTCACATACACTCAGTTTCAACAAACTCAACGTCAGAGCCCTTCTCAAGTAAGAAAGAGAATCTCTCCTCCCTTAAACACACTCTGTCTCTCAAGAAAAAATAAGTGGAACACACACATCCCTCAACTAGAATCAAGAATAGTCTAGGATTCAGATAAGTACATCTCCACAATAAGGAGTATGCATATTTATGGCTTGAGTGAACCCTCTATGTCTTCCTCTTCACCTTCCCACGTCCATGCATGCACAAGAACTCTTGGGAATCCACAAAGCCAGTCAAAGGGATACAACCCTTGAAATTCTCCATGCAGATTCATGCGCCCAGAATGTGAATGGACATGGTACTTTGGATGGGGATAACTTCTTCAATACAACTCAGATTTGAGTGCTTCAAAGCCAGTCATGCACCTAGTATAATTCTCTTCAACTTCTATGTTGAAGACCGAACTAAATAAAGATTGCATCATGCTCGAATATTCATTCAAAATTGAATCCTGTCAGTGAAAACTGGCTAAGTACTTGACCGAACCCAACCAAGTTTGACTGAACTTCTTGAATCAACCCAAATTTTGCTGCCACAGATCGGAATATTAAGCTAACCGCCGCATTCAGGGTGCTAGGTTGAAAGATCAGAAATTATATCCTTCAACATTGACTAAGGCTTTAGCAAGTTGGTTGAAACCAATTTGATGATAGCACCGCGTGGTTTCCTGTCTTTTGGTGGTGGTGCCAAAATTTGGGAGAGACTAGGATAATCTTATGGGTCTATAAAACCCCTGTGGGGTGGCCTTTGAAGGCAAGTCGAACAAGTCAAGTACAAATCAAGGATTTCACCAATGAGAGTTATGAGATAGATTCTTGTAATTCTTGTGTTCTCTGTTTTAATAAGATTCCTCCCTTCCTCCGCGTGGATGTGGCTTAGCTTTGACTTAACAAGTTAAATTTGGTGTTCTTGTTTGTGGTGATTTGCTTTATTGCTTACTACGGTAGATCACTTCCACGCTTCCGTTGCCAAATCTAGGTATTTTCTCTTGTTGTTTTTCACATCAATTGGTATCAGAGCGATGACTAGTAAGACGATCACAATCAAGTTCAAGGTAGAGCAATTTGACGGGAAGTCAAACTTCCTATTTTGGAAGATGGGGGTGACAGCGTTGCTCATGAAGGAGGGTATTCACAAAGCACTACAAGAAAAGGAGAAGAAGCCATCAAAGATGGAGGATGATGAGTGGAATGATATCGACTTTCGCGCCAAGGCGATGATCATACTATGCCTATCAGACGGGATTCTCTACAACATCATGAACGAGGAGACAACTGCTCAACTTTGATGTAAGCTGGAGATTTTTTACATGACGAAGAGTTTGTCGAACAAACCCTTCATGAAGAAGCAATTATACAGCCTTCGGACAAAGGAATGTACGCCTATTCTATAACATCTCAATACTTTTAATAGATCTTGAGCGATTTATTAGCTCTGGAGGTAAAGCTAAAGGAAAAGGACAAAACTCTTCTGTTACTCTCTTCTCTTCCACAGAGTTATGACCACTTAACGACTGCCATTATGTATGGAAAGAAAACCCTAGAGTTGGAAGATGTCTGACAGATGCTTCAGAACAATAAGTTGATGAGAAAAACGAATTTCACAGAGAAGGCTTCAGGATTACTTGTCAAAGGCCAGAAGGGGAGATCACGGAGTAGAAGACCCAAAAGGGATCCAAGCACTTGTAGCAGCAATGCCTACTACTACTGCAGAAAATCAGAACTCATCAAGAAAATTTGTTTCAAGTATAAGGAGATGTTGAAGAAGAAAGGCGGTAAGGATATTGATAGGGCTAGTACAAGTGAAACATCAGAAAAAGTCGTTGTTGAAGAAACAGATAAGAATCCATGTAATGTCCTGACAGCTCAATCAGAAAAAAAAAAGTGCTCAGATGCTTGGTTACTTGATTCGGGGTGCACATATCATATATGTCCAATAAGCTAGTATAGCACATACAAGCCTTTCGATGGAGGCTCAGTCTTGATGAGGAATGATGCCGTATGCAGGACAACTGGCATTGACAATATTCGCATGAAGATATTTGATGGACAGGTGCGAACTCTCACGAACATGCGACACGTTTTGGATCTAAAGAAGAATCTTCTCTCGTTGGGAGCTTTGGAAGCTCAAAAGTGCAAGTTTTCAATACAGATGGAGGTGTTAAAGTTATCAAGGCTCCATGCAATTTCTCAAAGAGAGCGAACAACGAACTTGTACAAGATGATCGAGAGTGTTATTGTTGGTGATGCTTCAACAACAATGGAGGACACTACAAGACTTTGACACATGCATCTTGGACACATGAGCGAGCGAGGTCTTCAAGACCTGCACAACAAACGAGTTCTACCATGTATTAAATATTGCAAACTCGATCTATGTAAATTTTGTATTATAAATAGACAGCATAAACTTTCTCTATATTACAGCACAAGACGAAGGGCTTGCTAGATCTCATACACACGGATGTGTAAGAAAACCTTCGCCAGTAGCATCTATTGGGGGTGCAAGATACTATGTCATGTTCATAAATGACTTCTCTAGGAAAATTTGAATGTACTTCTTAAAGCAAAAATCGAAGGTATTTCAGAAGTTCGAGTGACAAAACATAGTGGAGAAACATAAAGGGCGAAAAATGAAGTTCTTGAGGTCCAACAATTGAGGCGGGTATACATTCGCAGAGTTCGAAGCTTACTTGGCAGGTGAAAGCATTGTACACTAGCTAAGTATTCTAGGGCGATTAGAACAGAATGGAGTAGCAGAGCGCATAAATCAGACACTTACAGAGTGTGCCTGCAGTATGAGGTTAAAGGCTAACATGTCAGAAAGATTTTGGGCAGAGGTTAGTTAGTCATGCATGCTATCTAGGAAACAGATCACCATCTACAATCGTTGATCTTCAAATTCCAGAGGAAATATGGTGAAGAGTGGATTATTCAACTTTGTAAATTTTCGTTGCTCGGCGTATAATTTGGTTGATAGTCAAAAAAAAAAAAACAAACTTGAGTCCAAGTCTAAGTGATGCACTTTCATCAGGTTCACCAAAGGAGTCAAGGGTTTCACATTTTAGGATTCTGAGACAAGGAGTGCTTTTACCAGTAGAGATGTGGTCGTTGACGAAGAACCAATATTGCAAGAAAAGTCAGAGACAAAAGATAAGGCACAAGGTGGAACTCCAGACAATTCAGCAGATTCTCAGGCAAAGGAGTTTGAGTTTTTAGATGCCCCTAAAAAGCCTGATCGGTCAGATGAGGACTCCTCAGATTCAGATAGAGACAAGCAAGAGGCTAGTCAGCAGCAATCTAGACAGTTAAGGTGATCCAATAGATTTTCAGTGCTACCAATAAGATATGGCTGGGAAGATGATCATGTCTCATTCACATTAATAATAGAAACAAGAGATCCTAGTAGTTACGGGGAGGCGATCGAGGCAGATGATAATGACAAGTGGATTACAGTTATGGAACAGGAGATGGAGTCTTTTGATAGAAATCGAACATGAGTTGGTGGATCTTCCAAAGGACCCTAAGGCAAGAGGTTATAGATGGGTCATTCGCAAGAAGAAATGAGCAGTACAAGGCAAGGTTAGTTGTCAAGGGATATGCTCAGAAAGAGGGTATTAACTACAATGAGATCTCTCATGAAGTCAAGCATATATCTGTTAGGATGCTGCTGGTGATAGTAACTCAATTTGATCTAGAATTGGTGCAGTTGGATGTCAAAACAACATTTCTGTACCGTGAGCTAGAGAGGATATACATGAAGCCACCTGAAGGGTACTTTCAGGAAGAACAAGAAAATAAGGTGTTTTCTCAAGAAGTCCCTCTATGGACTTAAGAAGTCTCCCAGGCAGTAGTACAAATGGTTCAACTATTTCATAATCAACGCCAACTACACCCAATGTAAGTATGATATTTGTCTATTTCAAGCAGAACTATGATGATCCGACATATTTACTGTTGTATATAGATGAAATGTTGATTACTGCAAAGAATAGGGCACATATCCAGAAGATCAAACTTCAACTAAAGAGGAAATTCAACATGAAGGATATGAGCGAAGCCAAAAAGATCTTAGGCATGGAGATCACTCGAGACAGAGGTTCAAGCAGACTTTGACAATCCCAAGAGAACTCTGTTCTAAAGGTGTTAGAATTGTTCAACATAACAGAAGCAAGACCGGTCACTACTCTATTGGCGGGTTACTTCAAGTTATCCTCCAAACAATGTTCACAATCACTAAAAAAAGAGGAAGAGATGTCTTGAGTACCGTATGCTACTGCGATGGGATCATTGATGTATGTTATGGTCTACACTAGGCTTGACTTAGCATATACAGTTAGCATAGTAAGTCAGTTCATGTCGAATCCAGGCAAGCAATATTGGAAAGCAATAAGTGGGTGATATGATATTTACACGGAACTGTGAGATTAGGCTTGACGTTTCAGAGAATGAGAACGGGAAAGCCTAGTGTAGTGGTCAAAAATTAGCCCTCATCAAGATGGTGACACATGTCTAAGCAACCAAGCACCACTTTCGAGACTTCTACATCATTCAATTCATTCAGCAGCTTCCATCACTCCAGATCCTCCCGAAGTTCGCCTTCTATCCCGCAGAAAATTCATCCCGGAAAGCTCCGTACTTGGACACCCCGAATCTTCCTCCGTCCTGGAAACTCTGGAACCCCTCAATCCGGGCTCAACAACAAATCATCCCCAATACCCGTTGATAGTTACGCAACATAATCTTCTCCACGTTCATGACATGTAACGCCCTCCAACGTGGGTAATTATGGACAAAGGCGAATTTTCCTACATGCAATCCCTACAATCAAGTGCCCGTAATCACGGCAGATACAACAAATCGATATGTGCAGATCATGCGTTACAACGATCACGCCCATACAATCCACCCCTTTGCAAACAAATCAGAAGCATAAATATACCTCCTCCAACGAAGACTTTTTCTGGGGATCTTCCTTTCTTCTAGCTAAGCCCAGCACTAAGACTCTAGCAAACAATTCTTTAATTCCTGTAACCTGTGAATTATAGTGAATTCTTCTCCTCCTTTCCGTGGTTTTCCCGATTAAGCGTTTCCACATAAAAAATCATCTCTTCTTGTAATGTGCATTATCTTATATCACATACACAAACACCCCATTCCCTAATCTCTCTAGTGATGTGGATCGATCATCTGATCGCTCGTGACAGAAAATCTCCCCCACAAATCGGTGCTTTCATTGAAGGATGAGTCCTTACAGTGAAGATCACCCTCTCAAAAATCAAAAAAACTTTCCTCAAAAGCCTTTACAATAGTGTTAATGGCCCCAAGAAAGCAAACCGTCACTCTCAGAGGCGTCACGTCCAAAGGTGCACCATCAGCACTACTGGGGGCACGATCCCCCACCAGTCATCGATCAGTCACATACCACAGAGGACACCGGCTCCTCTTCACCCAGGAGACGATGCTAGTGTCTAACCACCGCAGCAGCACGAAAACCATCTTCTTCAGATGCTCACCGATATGAAGGAGCAAATGAAGGAACAAGCCTAATCTGATCCCGATCAGTAGCACGCGATCTCGACCGTGAGAATGCCATCTGTGAGTAAGAAGCATTAAGGCAGCTCAACAGCCAACTTCAGGCTCAAATCGATGCCCTCTAAAACAACCTTACATCAATGCAATCAGAAAGCGAGCTGAAGTCGGTGGGTCTCCTGACCTCCGAGCCCTTGACAAGCAGATCCAAAAACGGATCACGAAAGCCATGCTGCAAAGACACCCAACACTTTCAGCTTTCAAAGTTTTTGACTCTCCGAAGATATCCTAGAGTGCAAGTTTCCGAAGAAGTTCTCGATTCCGACCTTCGATAACTACTCCAGAGTGAGCGATATTGTCCAGCACATTAGGCATTTCTGGGACAAGATGATGATCTACTCCCACAATGATTCGATCATGCGCCTCACCTTTCCTTCCAGTCTGAAAGGAGTGGCCTCAGATTGGTTCTATTCTCTGCCACCCCGCTTCCTCCGCAACTTCGAGGAGGTGACCGAAGCGTTCCTCATTTAATATGCCTCTCGTCAGAAGGCCAAAAGGAATAACCATCACCTCCTCTCCATGAAGATGAGGCAGAGCGACAGTATCAAATAATAAATCAGTTTCTTTCAAAACCAACTTGCCAAGGTTCCCAATGCGATGAGGACGTCTCTGCACTTGCATTCATCAGTGTTTGCAAGTCTTCCACCCCCTGTACAAGCACATCCTAAAGCACAATGTCACTCGGATGAGTGGGGTCCTATCACGAGCTCAGCACTACATCCAACTCAATGAGGCAATGAAGACTTCATTCAACTATACCGTAAAATATGGTAACGACGAAAAAAGTCAGTCTCCGCACGAAGCCTCCGCCCAGGCCCAAGATCGAGACCGAGGGCAACCTACCTTCAAGAGATAAGCGCTCTGTCCTCTCCCCAAGCCCCCTACGAGCTTTCTAAACAAAACATTTCACTCCGTTGAGGCTCCCCATCAACGAGGTCTTCAACACCATCGAGGACCAGTAGTGAGTTAGATGCCAGAGACCAATTCGGTACGATCCCATGCTTCTCAGAGCAAAAGAATATTCCTATTACCATAACTGTAAGGGGCACAAGACCATCCACTGTTGGACCCTCCAAAAGTACCTGAAAGAGCTCATCCACCAGGATTTCTTCAAAGAGTACATCCTTACTCCCGAAGTAGCCTCCGAATCCGGACATCTAAACACTCAACCTACCCAGCCACAACACTTGATCATCCAATATAAAGCAACTAAGTGATCATGTATTTCCAAGAGACAAGGCAGTACTCCTATCCATACCACTTCATATATTCCAATTTCATGTATTCCATTCTAATATTAAATAAAATAATATTTTTGCTCCTGACTATTACAACCCTGTTACCCTTCCAAGCTAGATGTTCCGCTGATGGGATTTTCCCCACTCGAAACCACTCCACTATTGGGATTTCCCCACTTAGAGAGTTCTTTTGCTGATTGGATTTTCCCCACTCGGAGGGTTGTGTTTAGACGTTCGCTGATAGGATTTCTCCCACTCGGAACCACCTGATGCTGCGATTTTCCCCACTAAGAGTCGGTCTTTCCGCTAATGAGATTTCTCTCACTCGGAGGACTGTGTCTGTACACTCTTTTGATGGGATTTCCCCACTCGGAGACGACAACGCGGACTTGCCTATGGACCTCTTCTCGATTAGCATACAGAAATCTAGACCCTCCGTTGTGGGATTTTCCCCAGTCGAGGTTCTACTGCAGGGATTTTCTCCCCTCAGAGCCCCCGTTTAATATTTTGCTGATAGGATTTTCCCCACTCGAAAACACAAACACCAGCCTACGAGCTCCTCTCATCCGACCCACGGGCGAATAAACCCCCAGCAGTTTCCCCCGGCCGGGTCTAAGCCAATCACCATTCCGCTGCTGGGATTCCCCCACTCGGAATAGATGCGTCCAATCTATCAATGGGTTATACCCCCACTTCAGGTTCCTACCGAGGTCACAGCTCCGCTGATGGGATTTTTTCACTCAAAAGCAACTGTGAACGCAACTCCGCTACTGGAATTTCCCTCTCGGAGGTCCGGATCACCACTCCGCTGATGGGATTTCCCCCACTCGGAGTTGACGTATCCAATCTGTCGACGAGTTGCACCCCCACTTCAGCCCTCTTTTCAAATTTGCAGGTAAGCATTCCGGAGAGCCTATAATTGCACAAAATATATGATATATACATAAGAGTTTTCTTGTTTGGATTAACCCCTTGACATACTAGTTTTGTGTGATTAGAGGCTAGAGAAGTAAACATACCGGAGAGACAATCACCCAGGTGTTATCCAAACACCATTTTTGTAAATATTTGCGTGCATTACACATCCGGGATGACATGGTTGTATATGTTTGGCCTATTACTACATGAGACATATGGTACATACATGAGAATGTTCTTATTTAGATTAACCCATCGACGTACTAGTTTCATGTGATTAGAAAATAAATGTACAGTCTTATAAACTGAATCTACTCAATTTACGCCTTTCATTTGCTCTTATTATATTGCATCTAACATATAATTTATGTTGTTCTATTGCATGCTTGTGTGCACATCAACCCTCCATTGTGGGGCCAACAGACGTTTGTGCCCCTGGTAGTTTCCCTCTACGGAGCGCGAAACACAAATGCTAACCCACAAGCACCCTCCATGTGGGATTTCCCCCGCTCGGAACCCTATTCTCCTGTGAGATTTCCCCCACTCAGAGCCGTACCAAAGTCCACACTCCAATGTTGAGATTTCCCTCACTCGGAGGACAAAAACTTTTAGGTACCACTGATGGGATCCTTACCACCACTTGAAAAGAATGTTGTAAGCTTACCAAATCATTCTACTGCCAAATCAAGCATTCCGGAGTTAAAAGACCAGCATTCCGAGGAGAACAGACTAATGGTAAAACAAGCCAGGTAAGATGAACACAACCATTTTCATTTCTAAAGAAATATACACGTATTTATTCCAAGTTTTTTTATTCCGACTACGTCCCTTCAAATACATATTTGATTACATCTAACAAGAGTAATACAAAACTCCATTACAGTTCTGTGTTTTGCATCTTTTTGAAAAGAAATACATGTGAACCCAATATGATCCCTCCATCCTGCCGCTACATCCAGCCTTACCTCCGAGCTCCGGAGAGCATGTCCTCCAGAGAACATCCATCAGAAGACACGACGTCATTGCTTACACCACCATCCAAAGACCCAGGAAGAAGCTCTGAGAAATTCCTTCATGAAAATAAAGGTTCCTCCAGTAAAAGATCTTCTATCGGCCTGGAACACGCCTCCAAGGAAGCCAGACGGACTCCAATAAGACACACGAGGCAGTAATGTCCAATCGGGATCGAGCCGACAAGACACAAGCCAGTGATATCACACCATTGACCCTTTGTTCTGAGAAAGAGGTCGGAGCTCTGGAAGGAGTGCATCGGCGACATCTCGACAAAAACACCCCTCATACTCCCACCTTGTTGCTTGCCGTGAGGAAAGTTTTCGAGCATAAGACAGCAGTGTCCAGTCAGAATGAAAACTACAAGACAAGCATGATGGTCATGGAGTCGCATCCACCTCTGTAAACGCTCAGGACAGCCTCTACTCCTACATTGTGCACACTATCAGGAAAGAAAAACTCCAAGGGATCAAAACAGGACCAGGCAAGCCAGAGATCAGACAAACAAACCAAGTTAAGTAGGAGCCCTCCCTAGCTCCCCTAATAGCGAGGCCCTATCACAATGATTGACTTGTTGTGACAGGCTCATCACAACGATTGACATATTGCGCCAACAAGTCTCCTGAACAGCGAGAGCTCGACAACCATTCCCTCCATCTCCATCCTCTCTTTCTTTCTTCCACATGATGGAGGAAGACATGGCAGTGAAGAAGAACTTTGAAGCAAGACCTCTTGAAGAAGAAAACAGAATTGATTTTCACCCTAAAGATTTCTCTATTTATAGATAGAGGAGAAACCAAACCACCTCCAATTCAAATTCTCAAGCCCCGCAAAGTCAATCCACCTCCCAAAATTCTCGGTCAACCAAATCAGCAAGATATCAACCACCGCTGCTACACGATCTCAGTAATCATGGCACCAGGATTAGAAGAAATGCCAGTTACAAGTTTCAAGGATTCTAATCTATAAACACGCCAGCTGTCCACCAGCCGCGCGATCTTCAAATACATTCAGAAGATTCACATTTATGATCCAAATCCACTCAGCTCATAGACATCAAGGAAAAGTCAAGGCATTAAAAGATCTACCAGCTTCGCTCTTTTGACTTCCTTGTCACAGGCTCCAGCAAGCTAAAAAGCATGAGGCACTTGTAGTGGTCAAAAATTGACCCTCATCAAGATGGTGGCACGTGTTCAAACAATCGAGCACCCCTTTCGAGACTTTCACATCATTCAATCCATCCAACAGCTTCCGCCACTCCAGATCCTCCCGAAATCCGCCTTTCGTCCCGAATATACTTCATCTCGAGAAGCTCCGTCACTTGGACATCTCGGATATTTCTCCATCTTGGAAACTCTGGAACCCCTCATTCCGGGTTCCAGCAACAAATTATCCCAAATACCCACTAACAGTTATGTAACCTAATCTTCTCCACATTCATAACATTGAACACCCTCAAATGTGGGTAGGCATGGACAGACGCTGATTTTCCTGCATGCAATCCCTACAATCAAGCGTCCAAAATCGTGACCAATATAAAAATCGACATGTGCAGATTGTGCAGTTACGAAGATCATGCCTACACGATCCACTTCCATGCACACAGATCAGAAGCATGAATATACCTCCTCCATCGAGAAGAGACTTCTTTGGGGATCTTCCTTTCTTCCAACTAAGCCCAATATTGAGACTCTGGCAGACAGATCCTGTAATTCCTGTAACCTGCGAATTATAGTGAATTCTTCTTCTCTCCGTGATTTTTTCGATTAAAGGTTTTCACGTAAAAATCACGTCTCTTTTTTTGTATTGTGCATTATCTTATCTCACATACACACACCACACTCTAATCTCGCTTGCGGTGTGGATCGACTGTCTATCGCTAGTAACGAAAAATCTCACCACACCTAGTGTATTACAAGACTGTTAATGCAGATTATGCGGAAGTCTTGATCAGCGGAGATCTACGATGGGTTATGTATTCTTGATAGCTGAGTGCATCATTAGTTCAAAGTGGAATTGCAAGACATGGTAACTCTTTCAACAACAGAGACAGAATACATGCAGTTGAGGCATCTAAAAAAGCCTTGTAGCTGAGAACATTCATCGAGACATTTGACATCATAGAGGATTCAGTTGAGGTTCATTATGACAGTCAGAGTGCTATTCATCTTGCTAAGGAACACATGAATCACAAGCGGACGAAACACATTAATGTAAAGTATTATAAAATACGACAATGGGTTGTAGATGAAAAAGTGATCAACTTGGTGAAGATCGTTACTAAGCAGAACCCGGCAGACATGATGACAAAGATCATCTCGGTGGATAAGTTTAGAGCATCTCTGAACTTCATCCAATTCTCCAAAGATAAAGTGAAGAGTGGGCTCTTGAGAGGGAGCCATGTGCGGTCACAAAAGTAGGGAGAAAAATCGGAGGTCAATTTCTACAAAGGGACTCAATGAATGTGAGTCAAAGTGGAAATAGAGCTTGTCAGCTTTGGGTGCCTAAACTCATTGGAGAAGAGTTCAGATCAAGGTGGAGTTCCAAACTTAATAGATAGAAGATTCTCCAAGAATATACTCCGTCCAAAATTGTTGCCTTGACGATTTCGCAGCCCTATGCAGAGTCATTACGTGGGTCAACAAAAATCGTTAAGAGCGGAGTATGGAGTTTGGAGTTTTAAGTTCGAGTTCCAGAGTCGTGCACAACATGTGTTCAAAGTTGGTCTCAGAGTGGACATGTATGATCGCGGAGTGATTTGATCTCGGAGCGAAGGTGCAGCGAGGTCCAGTTTTCAAATCTTTTTCGGACTTCGATTGCGATTCTAAGTTGATTTTCCTTCTTTTGAGTTTCTATCTTTTGACGGTTCTACCAAAGTTTAGGAAGGACTAGGATAATCTTATGGGTTTATAAATACTCTTTGGGGTGACCTTTGAAGGTACGTCGAACAAGTCAAGTACAAATCAAGGAATCCACCATTGAGAGTTATAAAAGAGAGATTCTTGTAACTCCCGTATTCTTCTATGTTTTAATAAAAATTTCTCCCCTCCTCCCCGTGGACGTAGGCTTAGCTTTAACCGAACCAAGTTAAATTTGGTTCTTATTTGTGGTGATTTCTCTATTGCTTGCTACGGTAGATCACTTCCACGCTTCTGTTGCCGAATCTCGGTGTTTTCTCTGGTTGTTTCTCACATCACACATTGCATCCAATCACACCCATAAGAAATGAAACAACAACGAGGGGAAGCAACAAGAGACGTGCTACTAGTGAGGAAAAGGACCCCAAGACAACAACTTCACATCAAAGAAACCGAAACATGCGAAGGGTACAAATAAATGCAAGGAACCAACAGTCTCAAAGCCATCAAATGAAGATAAGACCTTACATAAAAAAGTGAAATATCAACACAACAGGCTAAAAATCAATAATACCCAAGTTGAGAACACACCTGCTCTTTGATGTCTGCATCTTATTTCACCTTCAAGGCCTCTCAACCTGCAACAAGATTGAAACCCACAAATGAGAGAGATTGGGGAGAGGGAGATAATTCGGGTGAGTTTCTTTACTCTATCAAGGCAGATAAGAACCAGTAAATAGCTTGTGAATACATTTAATGCAGTATATGGATCAAAACCAAATAAACCAACCAAACAGAAGATATTTTTCCACCTCAGATTTTTTTTTTTTTTTACGGTAGTCCTTTTAACAAACATAGGGTAAAAAGAAAAATATTTATTTTACCAAAAACTTTTAAAAGACTTGTCTGCTGCTCGAACACTGGAACTCTGACACCATTGCTTGGCCCCCACTGAAAGCGTAAAATAGGAGGAAACAATCCAAACAAACAGATACACACACCATTGGAGAGCTCGCCACATGCTTGAAATGACCAGAATGGCCTTGCATTTTTCACCAAAATGGAAGGTTAAGAGTGACGGCAGTTTGGGAAGAAGATGGTGAAAATAATGAGTCTTTTTGAAATTTGGCTCAAAAAGTCAGTGTTTCTTAAAAGGGTTCAAACAACAGAACGGCGCGGCGCCTGAGGAACTTCTCATCACCTCCAACGAGAAAAATGAGAATAAAAATTTAAAGATTTGGGCATAAAAATAAATAATATAAACTAGTGTATTGAAAGAGGTACGAGGAGAGTTGACGAGCGACGAATTAGATCGAGAGAGAGGAGAGACAAATAGACAGACGGACGAAAACAATTTATGAAGAAATCACGAGAAAAAATCGAACCGCACTTTCATCGATATTGATATGAAGTAATATGTCGAAATCATAAAACCACGCCTTTTTCTTTTTTCATACCCAAGCTAACAAACAGTAACAGTAGAGGAGTACATTCATCAGAAAGGAGGAGTATATTTGTCAATGTCAGAGAGATACATCATTAATCACAATGGTTTTTCTTATTTGTAGCAAACTGAGGTTGAAAAATCAATAAAAATAAGAAAAATGGGGGCGGAAAAAAGGGGAAAGGTGGAAAAAGATGAGGAGCTGAAAAAAAAAAAAATTCAGAAACCACAATCATCTGCATTTTTTCAAAAAAAAAAAGAATAAAGGAATATAATTATCTTATTCTCATGGGTTCCTGGTTTATTTCAGATTATTTTCAACTTTTCAGGCGAGATCTCAGAAAGCCTGCAGCCAGAGAGAGCTTAGAGAGTTTCTGGCAGCTGACATTATCATTTCTGATACAAAAAGGGGAAAGAAAACCTTTGTAAGAGAAACCCAAATCAAATCCATTAACAAAAACACAAAACCGAGTTAGCAGATAGTGAACACATTAGAGAGCACAAGAAAACGCTAATAAAGTTCTAAAGAAAACAACAAAGAGATGGAGAGAGAGAGAGAGAGAGAGAGCTCACAAAACTTGTTTTCTTCCTTCCTCTTGTATCTCCCAAGAACAGAACAAAGTTAAGAGAGAGACAGAGAGAGAGCCAGGTGGTAGGGTTTTGTCTCGGTTCTCACTTCTCGAGTGGGGGGAGAGACAGGAGGCAAGATAGTGAAAGGTGTCAGTTTTTTGTCCTCGCTCGCTTTCAAAAAAAATAGTTTTAACTCAACTGCCGTGTTGCACTGCGTCCGGATCAATGCAGGGTAATTTAATGGCTTTTTCCTTTTTGCTCACCAGAGTAGCTTTACTCATCACCTGAGTTGACTAGCATTTCATCACAAAAATAATATCTAATTTTCAGATATTAAAAAGTTTCTATAATGTTTAAAATTACTATTGGAAGCTATTTAAGTCTATTTTCACTTAAATCTGGCAAAATCTCGGCAGACATACTTATATTTGATGTTTTTCAATGTGAAATATACATTACCTATGAAATTATATTAAATAATTTAAATAGTATAAGAAGTCTCTGCAATAATTGCAGAGCCTTTAAAGTCTCCACTTGATTACCTTACATTCGTTGACATACAATTAGGGCATGTTTGTATCAAGACACGAAATTAAGAAATCTGCGGTGGCATCAAGGCAATGAGGTTTCACACGCACACGTAAACGAACACGTGATCCCGTGTGTATCAGATTTCTGACTCATTTACAGTTAGTGTGTGAAGAAACCTCTCAGAGAGATCAACTCAAAGAAATGTGAGAGCTCGCGTAATGATTATGCGTTTTCAAAAATGTCCAACCAAACACAAATTCAGAAGCCGTTGAGCTGATCTGGACTTATCATGGTGAACAGTAGATTTCCACCTCATTTCGCCCAACAAAACAGGCCCTTCGCTGCTCCAAAACCAATTTAGCATTAAAATGCCTGGAAAAAAATAGGCTAAATAAGAGTATTTGCATGTAAAATTTTATCAGATTAGAATTTCAATCAAATAAAACAAAAAATGTGTTTATATGCTTGGTTTTTTTTGGACACGCTCTATTTACATATACCCGCGGGCGACGTGCGCGTAGCCTTTTGACTATGTAATTAACTTGTTCACATCCTCAAGGCTTTAGGATGTTTTTCCACTATACCTACATGATCATAATTGTGGATATAATCATAGAGAAGCAAAGTTGGATTGAACTCACTCTTCATAATGGTTGGTCAGCAACAATTTGAATTTGGAGGTGAATTAAGTCTTAGACATATGATTACAAAACCTGAATTCAAACTATGCAATTCTCAAATAAATGTAGGAGTAAGTTAAGTAGAGAATTTATATTAAAATTTAGTTATTTTTTATTTATTTTTTTTGAAGGGAGGGGACCAAGTGAAAGCGGGCAGCAACTAGCAACTACCACAAGTGGGGAGGTGGAAGCGTGAGGAAATAAAGGGGAGAGGGGGCTCCATTTTAGAGAAGAGAGAGTTCCTTGATTTGCAATGAAAGTAACACTTCATGCATTCATGATTTGATTAAAGACCAACCACAAGAGAGATGCACCAACAGTAGCAAACATATGCAAAAAAGAAAAAGAGATGCAACTTTAAAAGTTTACATTTCTTTAATCTATTGCTTAAAGAGCTGAATCTTAGAAGAACAAAGGCAAACCTTGTCTCTTTGACACTGTACTGATGCAGAGATGGCAGAATCTAATTTTACAGTACATTCAAAAAATTTGCAATTTGAACACAAACACACAAGGTTGCAAGAAGTGAAGACTTCAAAGATGTAATAATGTTCATTTCACTTGCATAATACTCTGACCATCAACAAATCCACAAGATCATCATGCTAATAGTAGCACCACAATTAGGTGTTATTATTGATTCAGGAGAATGCATTCAAGTGGTGGTGGTAGTAGCAGTAGTAATTAGAAAAACGTAAACTTCGGATTACATCAAATTCAACACCACTAAGCTTGAAAGCTACAGATACCGCCTTTTTTCTTTAAAATTGTAATTCTTGCAATAACAGACACAGCTATATTGTCAACATACAAGCTTCTACAAATGTATAATTTACTACACACTGAAGGAAAATTAAAACAAAACCCATCTCCTCAACCCAACTCTCTCCTCACATATAAAACCTCCAAAATTCAATGAGTGACCTTTTTGGCTTATCGCCATGTAATTTTGTTTTACTTTCTTGGTAGGTTAATCCTTATTGATATCACTTTATTTATATAATCTACAGAACTACTAACTATATATGCATATCTAACACTAAGAAATGTTGCACTCTCGGGGATCCCCAGCTGAACCTTCATCTGAAATGGCATCCCCATTTGTGAATCTTAGAACGAATCCTCCTCTTTCTCCATCCTCATCATCGCTGTCGAAATCAGCACCTGAGGTTATCCTCTCAACATAAGCCAAACCTTGCCTTCTTTGCAACCTCAGTACATGCGTTATCACGTCAGGGAGAGAGTTATTCGTGCATGAGCCTCTCTGCCTCGCTTGTTTGCTGCAATTATCTGTTTTTAAACAAGAGAGTAAAAGAAATTAATACAATCAATGGTTTCAGATGAATCACTAATAAGAGTATCCAAGGTCAAATCCCATACGTAGAAGCATATGTTAAATCGGTGCAAACCGTAGTAATGATAATATCATTGTTAGGATTTTGCCTTGTTTTCAAGAGGAGATTGCCCAAGAAGATCCAATCGAATTAGAGAAGACGATGGCTTAGAGCAGAAGAAGCAAATCAGGTAAAACAGTCGACTAATGCTCAGACCAGTCGACTATATAATCGATTGGGAAGATATAGAAAAGGACATCTCAGTTAGTCGACCCATACATTAGATCAGTCGACTACTAAGCAAGTTAGTCAACTAGTCATGCATGTTAGTCGATTATCAAGGCGGTTTTGCGTGAGAAATTTTCTTTTCAGGCGGCTGCAGGTTTCTTTTTCTAGTGAAGTTTGAACAATACTCAGATTCTATTCAGTGAAAATTTGTTTCTAAAATTGAAGGGTCTAACATTCTTCTAAATCAAGGAGATCAACTCCTAATAAGATTGATTAAGATTCTTCAAGTTTCCGACGGCCAGATCATCTCAGAGATAGAATAGGATTTGAATTGTAAAACTCTATAAATAAAAATTGCAACTTAGAATTTAGTGGAGGTAAAAAAAAGTTACGGTGAACAACAATGTAAAGAAAGAAGCCAAGTTAAAAAGAGAGAGGTGACAATGCATAAAGAGAAGGCATACTCTTATAATTTAGGTGTAAATTCAAGGAGAAAGTGAATACTCTTGTGGGATCAAGGGGAATGTTAGATCTCTATTGCACCAAGTTTATTAATAATACTTTCTCAAGTTCTCTTCACGTGGGCGTTGACCAAGTTTGGGTCGAACCACGTTAAATTTTGTGTTCTTCTTCTTGTAACTTTTAATATTCATCATGACGTGCTTGAGGTATCGATCTCATGAAGTACTTGAGGTCATCAGTGGGGATCTCCGTATCTCTCAACAATTGGTATGATAGTATGATATCCTGGGTTATACACGCAACAATCTTTGAGGTTTCCTCTGAAAGCATACTAGAGTCAACAATTTCAATAGCAAGCTGATATATCTATCTATACTGTACATAGATGCAATCCACTAAACTTTATTCAGGGAAAATTATGTTCAAAAGGTTTAGATTTCAGTTTCTATACGACATAATAAGTCACATCACTATATGATGCATGTGAATTAAGCAACTAAAAAAGCATCCAAAATTTCAACCTTCACTGGAATGCACTTCAGATGTTACAAATCACCATGTTGGTCTGATGATTTGTAATTGTGCTGTTAAACCAATTATGTAATTATGCTGTTAAACCAATTGGTATAGTTCAGAATACCAATTATGTAACTGTGCTGTTAAACCAAACTACAATCAAACAGCAGATATAGAAGCATACCTCTTCAACATTTTTGGGCAGTGAGCCATTTTCTTGGCTATGGGGGCCCAAAGCTTCACACTTTTATCAAATCCACTGGTTGCAAGGAAGGGAACAGATGGATGAGGTTCGACACAATTCACAATATGTTTATCACCGACCATCATATGCACGAGTTCTCCTCCATTCTTCTTCCATATGTAGACATGGCCACAATCTGACCCGCTAACCACATACTCATCGTTGGGTCCAAAGAAGTTTACCCCTTTAACTGTTTGAGCATTTCTATGGCCTGAGTATACCTGTGGTTGATCCACATTCTGTGAATTCTCAGATGGAGCGATTGATGTTGGAGTTGGACCCATGCCCATGTCTTTCTGAAATAAATAGATGAGCTCATCGTTGTAGGAGACGAGCAACTCACTTCTAATCGAATATGCCAGTGCAGTGATGTGGACGTTATCAGAACCAATCAGATGGCAGGGGGCGAAAGTATCTACAGGCCGGTCTGAACCGATCGAAGCATCAGATTGGTACTGTCTTATGTCATAGACACGGGCATATTCATCAAACCCTCCTACAGAGAAATAATTAGGGTTCCTTGGATCAATAACAATTGAATTAAGCCAGATAGGATGTTTGTTATCTGAGAATGAAGAGCATGTAAAGAGCTTTGTAGGACAGCTATTCCGCAAATCAAACTGCAAAAACAACAGATTTTGGTTATCAAAAGCAGGAAGAATTTCTCGGGAAATTTTGATGGAGACAATTGATAGTTGCCTACATGCTGAACAAGTCCATCCTCGCCACAGCTGTAAAATATGTGTGGGCTTCCTGGTTCTATGGCGAGCTTGTGCACACGACCGCGATGAATGCCAAGCCTTTTGGTATTGACCTTGCCATTCTCTGAAATTTGAGCAAACCTAACCTGATGAAGATGAATAGAAGATTCATCACAACTGGGAACTTGGGAAAATAATAATAATATAAAATGAACTATCTTTAATCACGTGACAAATTAACAAATGGAAACTTTGAAAATTTTAATAGAAAATGAACCACATCCTTTTGCGGTGCACATACTCTCAAAAAATTTGGAATTTCATCAAGCAGCGCTTGAGTTTTATGCCAATTCCTGACAATATTTACTTGTGTTGGGGACCTTGGCGAGACAACAATATTCAAGCCAATTTCCGTAAAGTTTGTGACTTGGCGGTGGCCGCTATATGTTCGTGATCATGGAGGAAGCGCAAGAACAGGATTCTTAACCAGAGGATTCGTAATCAGACCCAGCTACACATCATATTGTTGCAGACACTTATCTTTGGTCTTCACTTTGCACAGGGACTTCCAGGGAGATTGCCCCAAGTACTTCACAATGGACTCCGATGCGTCAACCTCCAACGGCGGGAGGCGTCTGCCTTTGGAGACGAGTGATCTGCAGACTCCCCCCCTAACGGCAGACCGTAGGGAGCACTTTTTGATTTTGTGATACAACCTGCTGCAGGTGTATTGTGCCCTTTATTGAGCTTGTCTGTCCTAGACACTATATATTTTGGTTCTATTTCTCCTTTTATTTTGTAATGTTTCGTTAAATTCTCTTTTAATGAAATGCAGGGGGTCTTTTATCCACCAATTTACTCAAAAAAATAGAAAATGAACCATCTTCAATTGCGTCGCGTGACAAAAGAAAAGGTTGCAAAAGAACCACAGAAAAGTTGGGTGGAAACTTTCTAAGGCTTAGGTTAGGATATCACGTCTCTCCTGATCTTGGCAGAAGTTAGATTATAAGAAATGGAAAGAGAATTCTATCCATTTTAGTGAAGTAATAAAGAGAAGTTACACAGTGTGTCTTTGTTTCTTTGTGAATTTTTTCTTGTGACATCTGATCAATCTGTACTATCAGCCAGATTCATTGAGTCCAAGTTAATAGAGTTTTTCCTGTTGATTAATACCCGCTAATATTCAGATAACACGAATAACTAGCAATAATATAGATTAATTTGCCTGCAAATGGTGTATTTTTTTTCCTGGGTATGTTTCTTTAAGTTCTCATTAATGAAATGCCGAGGGGGGGGGGGGGGGGGGGGGGGTGTTGCCTCACAGTTTTATCTCAAAAAAAAAAAGGATACAACGTGTACACCAGTTTGTTGTTCCTCCCTTGATGTAGAGTAATCCCCACTAAGATGACAGGATTATCTTGTTCCTTTTTCTGATATCTAATTTTCTCCTGTTAGCAATAAGATTGATTCCCCCTCTTTTCAGCTGCTCAAATCCTCAGAAAACAAAGGATAGAATGTGTTGGAAAAATAATGTACGAAATACTGCTAAGCTATTAAATTAAAACTTTCAAGAAGGAAAGGAACTTCTCTATTCTGATCGAGACGTGCGGAGCACTGTCCTTAAGAGTAGATCGCGCCCCTCTGAGAGATTATCTCGGTGCAGCAGGTTGATGATGGCCTACCCTCCAGGATTCAACGATCGCTGGCCCTGAAAGGGTGCACTCGCAATGCACAGGCCCTCGAACAGCTCGGTTTGTTTCCTCCAGAGAAGAACTGAAGAGTTTAAGAAATTTCTGAGAGGAAGAAGATGGTTGAGTTGTGTTATTAAGAACAGAGAATAGGTTTTTATAAAGAGAGTTTTTCATCATTAGAAAATCCTTGAACAGAGGAAGAAATCTTTCCTTGTGCAGAGGAACAATATTGCTTTGGAAAGTGTCACTGCAGAACTTGGGCGGAGAGCTCTCAACGGCTAACTCTGACATGACAGGACATGAAAGATACGAATCTCAACAGCTATCTCTGACCCAAATATTATGACAGGATTTGAAAAGATTTTTTTAATTTTAAATTCAAAAATAAAATTGGCAAAACTTGGCCTATTCGGGCACACCCGCGAGGCTTTGAAACCCGGATTTGCACCCCCTGCGCATGCGATGCGGGCGCACATGCGCATAAAGGTTTTCTGGATCCGGTAACCCAATTTCTTCACTGGACCTCAATAGGCTTGTGTGCGCGCGAGCACCCCCTAGTTTCTAGCCCACACAACCCATCATGAAAGAGACTCTATATATAAACACTAAAGAGTTCTTTCCTATCCAATGTCTGACTAAAAGAACTATACTTAATTTTGAAATACCCTCAAAATACTAACAATCTCCCACTATTTCAAAATTAAAAGGAAGGATAATAGGAACGAGAGAGAAGAGGAGGAAACATGAGAACTCAATGCATCAATAATGGTGACTTTTGATCTATGAACCACTATCTAGGATATGTAGGTGTGTCCACAAGAAGTTGGTGAAACATAAAGTTTCTATGAACCAATCTTCCTAATTATGGATCATTAACCTACTACCCATATATCATTCATAGAACCGAGCTGTTCAAAATGGGTTAGCGCGAATCGGCCATGCGCCCTACCTGGATATTCATGAGCGCTCTAAAGAATATGTCTACATTCTCAGAAGAAGCGGCCCCACTTCCACACTCATATAGGTGGATCCATCAAGTGTGCATTGCAATTAAACACACCACTCAATAAGGGCTATGGTTGTCCATTAAGAGCTAATGCTCATCCTTTGCACACTGCAATTTGCACTATCTACATCATAGGAAAGGAATTCTCAATAATAAAATAATGATAGTGCATCTCCAAATTAACAAATGATTTGTTATTACCATATGAACCTACTTCATGAGTTCATCAATCACATAGGTTGGGTATTATCATTTTTGACTCTTTGTTATGGACATGAGTCTCATTCCCCTCGATGTATTCTCTACTAGTTTTCTCCCTAGTGGTTTGGTAAATGGGATCATTATATTAAGCTATGATCTCACATAATCAAGAGATATGATCCCATCACCTAGCAGCTGCTTCACAATTTTAGATTTAGGCATATATGCCTACTCTTTTCATTGTATATTTATTTTTAGCTCTACCAATAGTAGCTTGGTTATCACAATGAATAGACACAGACGGAGCTGGTCTCTTCCAAATTGGTATATCAATCAAAAGATTCCTGAGCCAACTCAGCCTCAGTACATGCCTTCTCTAAGGCAATAAACTCAGACCCCATAGTGGAGCGATCTGTGACGGTTTGCTTGGATGATTTCCAAGACACCGCACCCCACCAAGTGTGATCACATGTCCACTTGTAGACTTTAACTCATCAGAATCAGAGATCCAGTTAGCATCTGAGTATCCCTCTAAAAATAGAAGGAAAGCCACAATATGTCAAACTATAATTAATAGTACCTTTTAGATACTTTAGCACTCGATATAATGCTGTCCAATGGTCCTTATTAGGACAGTGAGTGTAACGACTAAGTCATCCCACGTCATAAGCAATGTCAGGTCGTGTATAATTCATCAAGTGCATTAAACTACCAATGATTTGTGCATACTCAGATTGTGACACACTTTCTTTTTATTCTTTCTTAAGTGAATGCTGCCATCATAAGGTGTGAAAACAGGAGTGCAGTCAAAATGATCAAATCTTTTCAATATTCTTTCTATATAGTGTCCTTGTGAAAGCATGATACGATCAGAATCTCTAGTTATTTAATTTCTGAGAACACATCAACTTCACCCATGTTTTTCATATCAAAAATAGAGGACAAAAATGATTGGTGTCATTTACAATTTCTAAGTTTGTACCAAATATAAGCATATCATCAAATATAAAAATAGATAACACCAACATTATCCTCAAATTTAGTATAGATACATTTATAAGCCTTATTAATCTGATAACCATAG